>PVIC010023577.1:0-26733 GCA_004025085.1 Thryonomys swinderianus | reverse complement strand
AGGCCAGAAACCCTTAAGCAGATGCTGATGCTGCAGTCCACAAGAGGAAGTTTTTCTTCTTCAGGGAAATTTTAGTTCTGTTCTTAAAGACCTTCAACTGATTGGATGAAGCCTATTCATATTAACAAAACTGAGCTCCTTAAAGTCATTTTAAGCAGATGTTAATCACACTTACAAATCTTCCCAGCAACACATAACTGTTTGATTACATAACTAGATACCATATCCAGGTCATGTTGACATATAAAACAAATTAACACAATGGGGTTAAAAATAGATTACCTAAGATTTGACAGCAAGAAAAAGAAAGAAAGAAATCTTAATCAAATTACTTTGCTTTGATAGGTATATATGTATTGGTTTACAACATAGAAAATCCAGAAATAGGCTGGTTGCTTTGGTTTTGGTTGTCTATGTTCCTCCTTCTTTTGAAGGACCCATGTTCAGACAGCTTAACAAGAGTGGCTGTAGCAGTTTCCAGACCCCTTTTTTTTTTTCATGTAAGAGAGAAATCATCTCTTCTGGTTGCTGAGAAAAATCTCAGATGCCTCTGGTGTGCCTCCTTTCATATCTCATTGGCCTGAGTTGGGTCATGAGTTCACGTCTGAGCTAATCTCAGGGACTGGAGACCATCACACAGCAAGACTTAGTGCTGAGAGTTTGAGTCTGTCACTTGTGAGGGGAACGGATGCCATGATTCCTTTAAGCCAGGGCCTCCTCGCCTTTTTGACAAATAATGCTTATTCAGCTGTCAGACTGAAATGGCTCAAGTAAGCCACCTGTGGCTCCAGATAACTCAGCAATCCCTGGCTGTGCCAAAGCATAAATATCTTTGTATATCAGTGGTAGCACAAGTGTTGGTTTAGACTGATTAAGAACCACCCACAAAGATGATATTCATTCCAAACTAGAAGTTTCTATCCATTGGGAAAAGAGCAGATAGCTATCAAAGGGAAAATCAGTAGTAAGGAGCAGAGACAGGGAAGGTCCAGCAATAAAGGGGGTGGTTTCAGTCACTGGACAGATGCCAGTGTTTGGCTGCAACTGGATTGCACTGGCCCACAAGAGCCACTTGTATATATCTTGCTTCAAATCCATAGTCAGTGTGGGAGTATTTACATTTAGAAATGGCAAATGATGTCCTCAGACGTTTTATGGCAAGGGGAAGGGTTGGGTGTTAAACCTTTAGCAGTGCATGCCCAGGACAGACGTGCAGTGCGAAAAGATCAGGCTTTGTCTTTGGCTCCCCACTGAAATTCTACTCACGTTTTTTGTTTTTGCTATTAAGTTGGTATGAAGTGCACCTAACATAGAATTTACCGTTCTCTTCATCTTTTTAAAAGTTTACTCAATATCTGTTTTATTACTTTTTAGTTTTTTTATAGTATTCTTCATTTTTGAGAAGTTAATACATTTACAGTATTCAAAATGCAGAAGGTATAAAGGACTATAAGTAAAATATCTTCCTATCCCTGCTACAGCCAAGCATGGTGGCTTACATCTATAGTCTCAACCATCTGGGAGGCTGTGGCAGGAGGAGGAACATAGTGAGAGCCTGCCTCAAAATTTAAAAAAGGCTGGAGCTGGAGCTCAGTGCAAATGGTCTGGGTTCAATCTCTGATACTATTTCTGAGAGACCCAATATTCTTTCCCAAAAATCCAATACATTTTTGGGATATATTTTCAGAAAATTATATAGTACATACATAAATATTTAGAATACCTTTAAATCCATGTGCACATGAGTAAACACATGGACACAGAGGGAGAAACAATACTCTGTTCTGCACCAGTATGTATAAAACTTCTGCAATCTCTTTTACATCTGCATGGTAACCTGTGTACAAATCAATGGAGCTACTGAAAATAACCTTGTACATACTTCCTTTCATATATATGTGGATGTAAGTGTAGGACAAAGTCCTAAAGTAGAATTACTGGCCAAGGTTATATACTTTTAAATTGTCTTCTGCCAAGATTGTACCAAGTTTTACTCTTATTAGTAGTAGATATACTGTTTATTTCTTCTCAACCTATCACACTTTTTGCTTTGTCAGACTGGTAGGCAAAGAATTATCTACAACAATATTTTAAATGTGTTTTCCTTTTATTATGAGTGAGGTTGAACATATTTCATATGCTTATAAGCATATATATTTCCTTTTTGTAAACTGCTTTACTACTGCATTTTTGATGTTTTTCTTAAGTTTTAGGACTCCATTTTAACTGAAGGAAATTATCCTTTAGTGATGAAAGTTATATACATTCTTTCAATCCCATTTTGTCATTTGCCTTTTGATTTTGTTTCTGATATGTGTGTATGTGTATGTGTGTGTGAAAGTTGTCATTTACATAATACTTAGAAAGTTCTTCTCTACTCTAAAAACTGTCCAAAAGTTTGACCCATTTTCCTCCTTTAGTACCTTATACATTCTTTTATACAATAAATCCTTGCTTCCTCTGAGTTTGTCCTACTTTTCCATGAGACTGTATTATTCCCTCAATATTGTAATATTCATTGTTTCCACTACTGTTTCAAAATTCTGTCTTTAGATGTTAACTTATGGAAAGAAAACTGAAAGAATTACTCTTGTCATTTATATAAAAGGAGCCCTTCTTATCTTTGAGGCAATAGCAGAGTATATGGCTACATGCTTTAAAAGATGCCTGTTTAATTTCTTATTAAATTTGTGTGTGGTAAGGGCAGGCAGGACAGGGCATACGAAAGTTCTTATGAAAGTTAGAAAACGGAGTTGTGCAATTTGTTGATTTCATTGTTCTGTTGTGTGCGTGTTTTTTGGGGGGGAACAAAGGATACACAAACCACAAAAGGGGTTGGGATTACAGCTCAATCAATGGTGGTATACACAGCTTGTCCAAGGCCCTGGGTTCGACCCTAACAAAAAAGTAATCACATACAGAGCTGAGCTCTGTTTTGTGGTCTGTATGTTCCTCTGTTTGGTGAGTTCCTCCTTTATAATGAAGTTCCCTATCTATTTCTTAGGCAGAATCATTTTTCTATTACCATATTTACATAGGACAAAAATGGATACTGTGGAATCATATTAAATATTCCATATCAGAGAAATTAAATTTCCTACTTGTCAAATAAAGCATTATGCCTAGTTTTTTGGAGAAGGGAGAAGTTTATCTTGACTAAAGCTAATTTTGTCATCAATATCTAAAGATAGTGAGACCTTAACAGTCATTGTTTTGAGGTGAGAAAAAAAAAAAGGAGGAACTGTAGACAGCTGATGCAGTGGCCGGAAGCTGTGGTTCTGTCACATGCTGGTCCCTGGATGGATGTGGTCTGGGGCCAGCTAAGCAGCACTCTGCTCTGGAGAGATAAGTGTCGGGCAGTATCAATTCTGCACCTACTTTTTTTTTTTGGTATCGGGATGGAGCTCAAGAACTTGTGCATATGAGCAAGGCACTGGAACTACTCAGCCCTGCACTCACCTTCACAGGGTGGGGGCCCTCTGAACAGCTGAGAAGAGCTGGGGCCTGGTCAGGTAGCCTGTGGCGGTCCCTCATGGAAACATCTCACAAAGGGGAGAAAAAGAGCATGGCCAGCTGAAACTTGAAAGTAAAAGTAACCTTGTCCTTCAACTGCTACCCAGACACCTAGAGAATATGGAATGCCTTTCCCAGCCCTGCAGCAGCCTTTTTACCCTTAGTGGGATTATTCATATTAATTTTCATTTGATTTTATGTATGAGTGTGTCTTAAGTAGGAAAAGGTAAGAGAGATACATTGTGTTTTACCCCAACTCTTCTAGGGAAGTTCTGGGATCCATATACTATCCCACAAGAGGAAATCCTAAGTAGGGTTTAAGCAGAGGGCAACCTGTGGAATCTTTGTTGCTTCCTCATGGTAGATTGTTGACCAGAGCAACAAGTCAAGGTCAACTTTTAGCTTGTTCATTTGCCAGACCAGGAGGGAGGGTGATTGTGTCCTTGGCTTTGTTTTCTCAAACTTCCGACTCACCCCTTATTGCCCTTTGACACTTTCTAAGTGACCTAGTGACTCTCAGATCCTGATAAATTATCCCTTCATTCTTTTGGGGTTTTTTAGAGACAGGGTCTCCCTTTGTTGTTCAGGCTGGCCCTGAGCTCACTATGTAGCTCAGGCAAGCCTGGAATTCAGCAGTCCTCCTGCCTCTGCCTCCCAAGTGCTGCGATTACAGGCATGAGCCACCATGCCTGGCATTTGTGATATGTGGTGCTGATTGCTGGTGGGCGTGAGTCACTAAGCCCAATATTGTTGTATTCAGTTACCAGGGGCCTTGTGCTTGGTCGACAGGCACCAGAGCTACTGAGCTAAATCTCTGGCCCTGTCCCTTCATTCTTAATGTTATGGGCTTATAGGTAAGGACCTGTTTTCCTTGTCATAGCCACTGTCCCACTGACTTAAAAAGGCCAGCACATTGAAATAACTACATCCCCAAGTTACATATTAAACCTGCGTAATATAAAGAAAGCACAAATGATTGAGTAAATATACAAACCATATTTCTGATATGTTTGCCTCTTCAAGGGGAGGAGTAGGAGGAAAGAAATGTAATAATAGAGAAACCAGAAAAGTAAAGTATGTAGGAAAAGGCCAAGGATCCAGGGGAGGAAAGTAACAGTGTAGACTCTTTTATGTTAATTTGAAGCACTACAATGTTAAAACACACACACACACACACACACACACAATCTCTTGTTTTCCACTGGTGGGTCATTAGTGAGGTAGCCAAACCACTGTTCATAATGGAAATAATTTTCTAACCTGCAAAAATAGGAACTAAATTTTACTACATCAAGGTAGAAACCAGAGCATAGGAGAAGCCATCTCTTGGCTAAAGGTCATAATATAGTAAGGGAACGCTCTTTTATTTTCTTTCTGTGTATATAAATTGTACCAATAAAGAATTCAATTAAAAAAATATAGTAAGGGAACGAAGTGTGTGTGACACCAGAAGTATGTGAAAGTTGTCAGTAAAAATAATTGGCCAGCCTAACTATTTGCCTTTTGATATAGGCCTTTCAAATGGCAGGTTGCCTACAATTCACAAACAAATGAATCACTAGTAATGAAACTTCAGCTGCTACTATAAGTAGAGATGAGTTTCCCCAAGGAGAGGGAAGAATTTTCCAGTTTTTCCTCAAACAGAATTTTTGTGATTGTTTCTACTCTGCCACAGGCCAGAGATCAAATCTTTTCAGGATGTATTTATGTCAAAATATTTCTCCCATTTTCTCACCTTCTTTCTGACTTGCACATGTGCTAAGCTGCTTATTAAGTAGCTGTTGCTGGGAAAAGAGAGAAAAGGGTTGTAATGCAGGATTTTCAGCTTTTCTGGGTCCTGCATCTGCAGGATGACAGGGAAGGTCCTGCCCACTGTGACTAAAACCCCCGTTAAAAACACTTAATTTCTATCCCTTGAAGCAGCTCCAAACCCAGGTGCTACACACCCACTCCAACTGATAATCAAAAGCTGCCACCGCTGGAGGAAGTGGGTTAGGACTGGGGTGGAGGCAAAGAATGAGTCACTTTCTACTCATTGTCTTGAACCTTCGTCAGCAGCAGAGTCCCATGAGAAAGTTGGCCAGCGTATTTCTTCTTGTCGACAATGCAATAACAGTTTCATTCCCAAGAAGATATTTGTTTGGGGAAAGTGATTTACACTTAAGGGAAACAATTTTATACAGTCTCTGGAAGTGTGATTTGAAGTGCTTCTTTTCTTTTAGTGAAATATCCAGGAACTTTCCTCACTACCAATGGATTCTTTACTACAAATGGAAAGTACTTTGTCAGCAGGTTGACAAGGTACCAGCCTTCAGAAGTTTCTTGCCTCCTATGGCAAGAAGAACTGGTTTTCTGCAACCAGTTTATAACATCAGTGGGAACCTGATTACCCTGCAAGTGGAAGTGTTGCAGCTGGTTTACTCTGGATTTTTAAGCCTAGCTCCTTCTTAGCCTCAACTTCTGTCAATGTAGTTCTATCACTCCTGGTTTCAATTCCAGAAAGGCAATTTCCCTTAGATGACTTCTGACAGCCCGCACACCCTGGTTTCCCTCTAGCCACATCTTGCTTCTGAGGCAAATAAGCAATTTTAATTTGGGTTCCCAAGTGGAAATAACAGATAGTCATCAAGAACAGAAGGCTCTTGCCTGGGCTTGCTCAGAAAATCCCCACTGCAAAGAAGGGTGCAGCTGTCTTTCTAGCTTCCTGGTTATGCATTTCATGTCAGATTAGCAGGAAGTGTAATGCTGTCAAATATTAACCCCGTCTTGAAGTCCATGGTTGCTTTGGTGGAGAGAAATGAGAGTAGAAGTGAAGCGAAAGAGAAAGGGAAAGACACGCAGAAAGTAAACAGAAGGAAGGGCTAGAAGCAAGGTCAGAAGGTGAGAAGAGTCTACTGGCGAGAGGGCTGACAGTTTGGCTAGATTCAAGGGGCTGCTCACATCACCAGCTGCTTTTTAGTAACTGCAGATGAACTCTCTCACCGTGGTTCCTGGTTCTTTTGGAGTTTTCATTCTTACTGTCATGAAAAGAATATAATCATCCAGTGGAAAGATCAGGGTAAAAACAACATGTAGAATGTGTTCCACATTTTAAATATGTATACATCTATATCTGGAATGAAAAACTTTGTTATCTTAGAATGATAGGGTTATGGTTACATTTTTTTCCTTTTGTGTGTAAACATGTATACCTATATTGTTTTTCTTTTTTTCAGAGCTAAGGCTTGAACCGTAGTCTTGCACATGCTAGGGGAGTGCTCTACAACAGAACTGCATCAGTGATAAATATATATAAATGTATATTTTCTATAATGACTATTGTAATAGTAAACTTAAGCTATACTTTAAAATGTAGTAAAAAGACAAAGACAGAGAAGAAAATTTTTGAAACACGTGATATTTAATTGTACTATAAATTCCCTAGGGTTAATTGCCTGTTCTTTGCATTTAGTAGACATTTGACTACCATTCATGTTTTTCATTGGCACTGATTCTTACATGTTTAGTGCTTTAGTATTTCTTTTGTTCTGTTTTTTTTTTTTTTTTTTGGTACTGGGGATTGAACTCAGGACCTTGTGCTTCCCAGGCAGGTACAGTGTCACTGAGCTAAACCTCAGGGCCTTGTGCTGTATTTTTTACCCAGAGTGCACATGTGAATCAGCAGGGAAAGTTTTTCAAAATACCTACCCAGGGAGTTACCAGCAGAAGTTCTGACTCAGAATGAACAGGTAGAAACTGGCCAGTCATCTTTTTTTTTTTGAGACAGTCTCTCTTTGTAGTTCAGGCTGGTCATGGGCTTACTATATAGCCCAGGCTAGCCTCAGATTCACAGCAATCCTTCTGCCTCTGCCTCCCATGTTCTGGGATTACAGGTGTGAGCCACCACACCCAGCATCGTGGTATGTGGTACCAGGGATTGAATTTGGGGCCTTGCAGGCAGACGCCTGAAACCACTGAGTTAAATCCCCAGCCCTAGTCATCTTTTTTGAAAAGCCTTCTTTGGTGTTCTGAGACTCATCCCAGGGGAGAATTTCATAGTGTGAAGGATGATGTACCAGGGTACTGAATGAAAATATTAGAACTAATTTTATTTTCCACTGAACCTCCTTAAATACATGATGTTAACACTGTAATGACATACATAATTTACAAATGAGTTTACGTATTTGAAAGAATGTTAAAAATGTTTTTCTTAGAAGAATAGAGAATTAAAGAATTTGAAAAGAACAGCTTCAGAGAACTCTTGAGATAAATAACTCAAGTGTCCTACCAGACTAAAATTCTTTTCTGGGCTGAGGTAACAACAATGAGAAAAATTTGATACCTCTTATGATGACTCTCTTTGACTTACTTTGTTTCCTGCTTACTGAACTGCTGTCATCATTTTGGGTATGTTGTCTTTCCAGGTAGGCTCAGCTGTCCCCTGTGTAAGCACACATGCACACTGAAAAGTAAAGTCAATAATTAATAACTAATAACTAAATATTTATTAAAAATTAAAATAATGTAAAAAGATAAAGAATAAGAAGTAAATTTCACAACTTCCAGGTAACAAGGGAAAGTGGAACACACACATACACACTATGCTTCCTCTCTTCTGAGAAAAGGAAAGACAAGGATTTATTTTTCTAACTTTCTGTAGCAGCAAAATCTTAAAAGTTGGAAAGTCAGAAGTATGGCCAATTATAGTACAGTCACTGGAAAACTGAATCCTAAAAGAGCACTGGAGAAATTCAAGAAATTAACAACCAGAGTCCCCGAAAGCTTAGGAACTGGCAGCATGGTTCAGCTCTGGAAATGAGGTGGGACATGCTAGAACCAGGAGTGGCTCCAAGTCTGTTTAAGAATCGATTGGACTCCCAGACCTTTCCTCTTCTTGCAGAGACAGGCCAGCGTCCCTCCCGAGAGGCCAGAGTAGATGGTCTGCAGACTGTAGGGCACTGGGAAGAATTGAGGGCTGGATGCTGTCCTGGAAATGGAGGGACCAAGTGCAGACACGGAGGTCCACTGTTCTTTCCCCACAATGTGGACAGCCAGAATTATGTGCTTCAGGCCTGAGTCTGGTAGGGTTTCTTCAGAGGAATTGGGTTTCCTTCAAGAGAAAAAACTTCAAGATACTACTGCAGGCACCTTCCAACCAAACAGCCCAGCCAGAGAGTTAGCAAAGCCTTCACTCAGTAAGCCCACCCAAGTTCACAACTCCCCTTTGGCTTTTTAGCTCCCATGCTTAAAAAAGAGTAGATCATCTAGGTTTCCTAGCTTTTGTGCTAAATCTCTGTGTAGGTTGAAGAAAACATCAAATACCCTCCAATTAATAGCCTCAAAGCTACTAAATAAGAGAATACTGTAGGAAAAAGGACCATTTGGGAGCAAATAACAGCTCCCAGAAGTTAGAAACAAAAATTCAATAAGAGAAAATGACAGCAAAGCACTCTGAAATGTGAGCAAAATAGAAATAAGAGACAAATGAAAGGCAAGAAAAGTAAGAGACCAGAACAGGTGCTGTAATACATGCAAATAAGAGTACCAGAAACAGAACACAGAAGCAAGCAGAGAGGAAGTCATTAGAACATAGAATTCAAAGATGTTCCCCACAACTCCTGAGTGTGCATTTCTGAACGTTCACACGAAGATGGAGAAGAGAGCCCAAACCAAGGCACATCAGTGAGAATTTTCAACACAGTGAAGGTAAAGAAAAAAATGCTGCAAGCTCCCAAAGACAAGAGAGTGAGCAGCTTTATATAAAGGATTCTGAGTCAGAATGGTTTCAGATTTCTCAACTGCAGCCTGATAGGCCAGATGTCAGTGAACTCCAAAATGCTCAATGGAAATTACTTCCAACCTAGAATTCTATACCTCGTGCAAACAACCCATGAAGTCTTAGAGCAGATTAAAACATTTTCAGACAGACAAGATTCCTGTCACCTACCCCGTCTCAGGAAATCCCCCAAACATGGGTTAATGTGGTGAGCAAACTAAGAATATCAGGATATCAGTGTTCTACTGGAAGGGAGATTAGGTAGGAGCAGCCCTACATAAGGGGGAGGGGGTCCCAAGATGAGAGCGCTGTCTCACAGAAGTCTCTTGGAAGCCTCTGTGAGAGACTTTTTTTAGACACTGGTGATGTTATGAGAATACCTGAGTTTCCAAAGGTCTTGAGATCAGACAAAGACAAAGAACAAATATAAATGGATAAAAAATGAAGTAAGCGAACAACAAAAGTAAGGAACAACAAAAAGGTGTGCAGGAAAGAAAAAGTTAGTCTGGTTTGCCATGTGGCTCAGCTATGCCTGCTGTTTCAGAGCCAGAATAACATAAACATTCATTCACCTGGCCAACATTAAGACATAAATGTTAGAAGAATGAGAAGTGAGGAAGGGTGAGAAAGTGTAGCCAGGAAGCAGTTAGAAAGACACCAAATTCTAATCTTCTGTGCTGGGGAACCAGATAATATTTTCTAAAAGGGGCTAAAGTATGGAGGAAATGGTGAGAACGGGTTGGGTGATAATTGTTTTGTAAAAAAAAGCTTAGTAGAAATATATGTGCATGTATAACTAGCAGAAAAATACCTATTAAAATACCTATTAATACTGTGTTCATGGGCCAGAGATTTAGCTCAGTGGTTCTAGCGCCTGCCTAGCAAACGGTACCTAGTTAGATCCTGGTAACCACATACAACAATACCAGGCATGGTGACACACCCACCGGCCATCAGCACCACATACCACAAATGCTGGGTTTGGTGGCTCAAGCCTGTAATCCCAGCACTTGGAAGGCAGAGGCAGGAGAATTGCTGAGTTTGAGGCTTGCCTGAGCTACATAGTGAGCTCAGGGCTGGCCTGAACTACACAGTGAGACCCTGTCTCAATAAATAAATAAATAAATAAATAAATAAATAAATAAATAAATAAATAAATAAATAAATAAATAAATAAAATACTGTGTTCAGGAAAAAAAATTGATCTTCTGTTCTCTCTGAATTTCAATTTATTCAGCTCTGCTCACTAGACACTCTTGCTGTTCTTACAGTGTCCTTCAAAAATGTTCTATCTCTATATAATTGTGTAAGCTTCGTAAACTGCAGGACTTTTGACATTGAGATGTCTAGGCCACTTGCCTTTATTCTTTGAGGTTCCCCATTCATTAAACAAAAGTTGGAAAGCCAGGCATGGTAACTCATGCCTGTAATCCCAGCACTCGGGAGGCAGAGACAGGAGGATTGCTGAGTTCGAGGTTTGCCTGGGCTACATAGTGAGCTCAGGGCCAACCTGAACTGCAAAGCGAGACCCTGTCTCAAAAAAAAAAAAAAAAAAGTTGGAAAATGAGGTTATAAACATGTAGCAGTTATTGTGTCTCTGGTAACTAATTGATACCTTTTTTAGACACCAAATTTTGTCAGAAGCCTAAATTTCAGGGCCTCTGTGAGGCTCAGGCCAAGTAACCCTGCTGCATCCCCAACAAAACCTGTTCTGTGACTGGCCTTGTTTCTGCATCATTTTCTAATTTTGCAGAGTCTTCCTGACCTTGCCTTTTATTGAGCTGTTTCCTTCCCTTTTACTGAGAAAGTGTTATTCTGCACTTGACTTCACTGAACAGCACTCTGTTGAAAGTAACCCCCCCTTCCTCAGCTGGCTCTTACTTTTCCCTAGAATCAATAAGTCCTCCATCCTAACAATACTCATTAATTAATTAAAACACCTTCCTTGTCTGGTTTCCGTCCGAGAATGGCATTCACATTTAATGAGCATGCTCACCACTCCATTACGCAGGTCCCACTGAAGTGTTGTGTCATCAGACCTAATCCTCGTGGTCACCCAGGTGTTATGTCCTCCCAAGTTAATTATAATCTGCCGGGACTCATCCTCCAAGTATGCAGCCACCTCATAATTATGTGGGCAGAACTGAAATTTTAGATCAATGGTTTGCAAACCTGGCTACATACTAGAGACACCTGGGGAGACTTTTAAAATATGGGTCCTGGATCTTGCCACAGTCCTATTTTAACCGTGTTAAAAACAGCCCAATGAAGAAGCCTATTCTCATTAGATGTAGAATCTTTGTCTTTTTAAAGAAAAGAAAAGAAAAGAAAAAAAATATTGGCAATGACTTGCAAGACTGCAATACAAAGGAGAAGTCTGTTGAGCTTTTAAATTCTCCTTCCCTTTTCTCACATTCTAAAAAAAATATTAATGAATTCTGTTTCTTGTTTCTGCTGTAAAAAATATTTATCCCAAATTTAGTGATTTAAAAAATGTATTATCTCACAGTTCTGGAGGTCAGAAGTCTGGCATGGATTTCACTGGGCTACAACGAGGGTGTCAGCAGCAAGGTATTTGAGCTTCTAGAGGCCACCCACACTTGACTCACAGCTGCATGTCTCTAGCAGTGTTATACTGTTATTGCTCTGGCTCTCTTGCCCTCCCTCTTCTGCTTTTAAGCATCCTTGTGATTCCATTGGATCCACCAGATAATCCAGCATAATCTCATCTCAAGGTGAGCCAGTAGCAACCATTTGTTTTTCTACATGACCTACATGTGTTCAGTTTCAGCAGTAGATGTCATAGACTGTGGGTAGGCATTATTTTACTCATCACAAGACCATTTCAGTTGTTTTCTAATAACTTTTAGGTATGGCATGAGTGATGATGAAGGCCCCTTGGTAGAACTTTAGGTCAAGGTCACTTTTCCTGGGCACAGTAACTTTCCTGTCTGTACCTGAGGGCCTAGGCCACAGTCCAGGGACCTGCTGTGACGAGGGTCTGCTCTCACAGTGGGTCAAAAAGGAGTTTCCTGTCCTTTGGCTCTGAGACCACCTCACTAGGCCAGTAACTCCCCATGATGATATCACTGTGCTCAGAGGAAGCAGGAAATCTCTTTCTTGTTGGCACAGGATGGGGCACTGGTACAGGCTGGGGCACCTGTGAGAGGAGCAAGAGTCATCTCTGGGTTTGCTTCTATCTGCTCTCACTCAGCCTCTACAGTTGCCCAAAGGATTCTAAGACATCTACTCCTGTTGGGGAGCCCTTGGTGCCTTCCTTTATGTTCCACTGAATCAGAAATTCAATATGCAGCCAACTAAGCCAGCGAGGTTCCTTTAACTTGTGGGTGCCAATGACTGCAAACAGCAACTGCTTTAGTCGTGTATGCAGACTGTTGTTTGTATGGATTGCCCTAAGGGACCTTGAAGAACTGCTTCCAAGTGGATGTTCTTATCCGTGATCTCATGCTGTCTTCAATCCAGGCTCTAGACAGGTATCAGTGTGTCTTTGGGAAGCTGCACAGCATAGTGGCAAAAATTCATGTTGGACAAGTCATCACATCCATCTGGACCAAGCTGTGCAACAAGGAACATATGATGAAGGCCACATGCAGGGCCATGTTCAAATTCCCTGGCTGCCAGAAAATCCATATCTCAAAGAAGCAGGGCTTTCCCAAGCTTAATGCAGATGAAGCTGAAGATGTGGTGACTGAGAAATAATTCAGCCCCTAATGGCTGGGGGGTGAACTTTATCCTGAACCATGATCGCTTAGATGAGTGCTGGGCCTTACACCCTTGAAGGCTTCCATTGTCTTGTTCCTTCCTTAATCAAGACCATTAGTAAATCCTATTTTGTGTTCACACATGTAAAAAGCAAAACAAAAAAAGCAAATGAACAAAATTTGAGGCCTAGGAACCTGTATTCTTTAAGAACTCCTAGCTTAACTGTGTGTGTAAATTATGTAATTCTGTGTATAGTCAGGTGTAGGAACTACTGGCTTAGATTGTATGTCTTAGTTTAATGATTATATTATTAGAAAAAGAATTTAAAACTTGCTAATATGTAGATGTATTAGCATTACATTTTTGAAATATATACATATATATTACTCTCATAGAAAGAAAGCAGATTAAAACCAGATTTACAGAAATAACAATTTACTTTTAAACAGCAAATTTCCTTGACTTCCTTAAGTATCAATGAATTTACAAAATTTCATTTTATATATTGCTTTTCAGGAACATTTCTATTGCAGTAAGCACAGGGGACCTGAGTCCTAAAGGAGTTTGGGATTTCAGGTTGTTGAATCTAATTTGTCTATAGTGTCTGCTGACCATGCCTTCTTTCCCTGAGGGTTCTGGTTGCCAGTCTTCCCCTGGTGTGCTAGCCAAACAATGCCCCTATTTCTGTAACTGGGCCCAGCTGGCAACTCCTTTCAGCTAACCCCTAGGCTCATTTCTGGGACAGTCATAATGTCACACAAGTTTGAGGAACCCTGAGTCAGAACTATTTCAGGCCATCCAAAAACCCTGACCTTGGTCTTCCTTCTGATAACAGGACTCAGTTCATTTTCTGAGCATGGCCTATAGTTTAAGTTTCTGCCTTCTTTGAACATCCTGTTTTCCTTTTAATACCAGGCTCTGACAACAGTTGACCTGAAACCAGGAACAGAACCTACATTTGTCCCTCACATGACAGAATGCCTAGTGATGCAGACGTGGGCCTCGCTCTTCTGGCCTGAGGATCCTGTGGTGAGTTCCCCAATCTCGGGGCTCTCTCCAGCTCCAACTGTGTTGCTTGAATAGCTGCCCCAGTGGCTTTCTTAATTTACGATCCAGTTCCCTGTCTGTTCACACCCGTGGGTTGGGCCTCAACCTGTTTATCTGGAGCCTTAATACCCTGCTTAATGTTTGCCTGTTTTTTTCTCTTTTAAAGATTAGATTCAATATCCTCAGCTGTCTTTGGGGATTCTACTTTAAACCAAACAGCCCTGGTGGATTATCTTAATATGAATTGTCCCTCTGCCTGACAGTAGAGTGGCTCAGGTCTCAACACTGCTGGGGTGAACTTGAGCTTCAGCACCCTCTGGTACAGGGCTGGGCACTGTCCATCTGTGGAATCTGCTTCGAGACAGGTCAGCCTGACATCTGTCCTCCTGGTGTCGTGGAGTTGTCTGAGTTCCAATTTTACCACATAATAGGGGTAAGACTGTAACTAGTTTGTTTTTTGTTTTGTTTTGTTTTGTTTTTGAGACAGGGTCTTGCTTTGTAGTTCAGGCTGGCCCTGAGCTCCCTATGGTGCCCAGGCAAGCCGCGCGAACTCAGCAATCCTCCTGTCTCTGCCTCCCGAGTGCTGGGATTACAGGCGTGAGCCACCACGCCCAGCATTATATGTGGTAACCGGGGATTGAACTCAGGTCTTTGCACTTGCGAGGCAGGCGCCGGAACCACTGAGCTAACCCTCCGGCCCTGTAACTAGTTTAACTTGTTTGATACTTGACAGGTTTGATTTCTTCCTATCCACATATGATCTGCTTCTTAAGGAGCTGTGGAATGATATATGTAAAATACCTTGTGCATGACATACAGTAGGGCAGTATTACTATTTCTTTCTTCCCTTACTCTTCAATTAGGACTGATCTGAATGGCTAAGAGCCGCAATGCCTCATGGCCAAACAAGTCTAGAACTTCTTATTTATACTATCTACTTCATCTCTTCTTTCTTGGAGGCAGAGGGAAGCCTGAGCCACTTGCAGTTTTTGAGGCCCTTATTATGTTGAATAAATTTTAAGTAAAGGGAAAAGCAAGACACAGACTAAGAGAAAATATTTACAAAACATATATGTAGTAAGGGACTTGTGTCCAAAACTACACAAAGAACTCTTAGAACACAACAATAAAAAAAAACAAACAACCTCATTAAAAAGGGGACAAAGACCTGAATAGACATATCACCAAAGAAGTTAGACAGGTGGCAAATAAGTATATGAAAAGTTCTTTCATATCATATATCATTAGAGAATTGCAAATTAAAACAAGTCAACTACCCCTTCACACCTATTAGAATAACCAAAACACAAAACACTGAAACCACTAAATATCAAAAAGAATGTAGACCAACAGAAACTCTGGCTCAGTGTTTATAGGAGTGCGAGATGGGATAGTCATTTTGGAACACAGTGACTATGTTTACAAAGCTAAACATCTTCTTACCATGTGATCAGCAGTTGTCCTCCTCGTTATTTCCAGATTAAGTAGAAAACAAAACCTGCAAGTGAATGTTTATAGCAGTTTTATTTACAATTGCCAACATTTAGAAACAACTAAAATGTCTTTAATAGGTGAATGACTAAACAAGCTGTGCTACATCTACACAATGTTATGTTAGTAATAAAAAGAACTGTGAAGCCTCTGTAAGATGTGGAGAAAAATTAAATTCATACTGAATTTAATTCATACTGAATTAAATTAATTCATACTCAGTATGAATTAAATTCATACTGAGTGAAGGAAGCCAGTTTGGAAAGACTGCATAGCATTTAATTACACTTATATGATTTTCTGAAAAAGGCGAAGCTATAGAGATAGTTAACATCAGTGGTTTCCAAGGGCTTGAGGGGGTGAAGAAATGAAACACAGGAGATTTTTTTAAGAAGCAAAAATACAGTGTATGATATTGTGATGGTGGATATATAATCAATCTTATATGTTTGTCAAAACTGTAGAACTCTGCAACACCACAAGTAAACTCTGATATAAATTCTGGACTTTAATTGCTAATAATGTACCGATATTTGTTAGACAGTTGTAACAAATGTACCATACAAGATCTTAGTACTGGGGGAAACTGATGAGTCAGGGTAAGATTATGGGAATTTTACCATATCAACTAAGTTGTCCTGTAACTCTAAAAAATAAAGTCAATTAATTTCAAAAACACAAAGAAATCATAAGAGTCTGGCTTTAGAAGTGCTGTATTTAAATATCTCTATTTAAAAACTTGAGGCCTTAAAAAGTCAGACAAAGGGCTAGGGATTTAGCTCAAGTGGTACTGTGCCTATCTTGGAAGCACAAGGGCCCAAATTCTATCCCCAGTACCACCAAAAAAAAAAAAAAAATCAGACAAAAACATAGTATAATGTAATTGTGCTGCTCATAAAGTAATTGTGGGGTTATAAATGCCTTAATTTACAACATGTGGCAGATGAACTGGAAATGAGAGCATGTTCAAAATTGAATGACTGGTGTCTTCTCTCAGTGCTCTGAGTACATCGTTGGAAGATTACCATCATGGAAGTCCTTCATGATTGTGAGGCTGCTGTTAAATGGAGCAACATAGTGCTACCTGCTGGGGTTTGTTCTTACAAGCCCATCCTGGCTTCAAGAGTTCTAATCTTGATCTTCAGGAAGGTGGCTGCCTGCCTGCCGGTAGAGATTTCTGAGGTCTGAAATATGTATCTACCTAGACTTGCAAGCCTTGCCTGCTTGGGATATCTCATTTACTCCTCTCATGAATCTGCCCCCGCCAACCACATTACTGAGCAATTTAATGAGTGTGGCCGCTCTTCTTAGCTAGTGTGTTTTACCTGCTATACTGGATTTTCTTCTTTATCTGGAGCGCATTACATTATTAGTACCCAGGGAAGATGGGACTAGTGATTAAAGAAGAGAACTGGTTTCATCACGAACGAGACATTTCTACTAGGATCTTTTTTGTGCCTGGCTGTGCTAGCTGGATCGCTTTATGCTCAGGGATAAGTTGAGTTCTGAGACGCTTGCTCTCTTTCTTTTACTTTTTTTTTTTTTTTTGGCGTTATGATCCTGCTAAATATTCCTTCTAGAAAATTTGCAAGTTAAAATGTATAAAGAAGAGCAAAAACAAAACTTCACAAATTTTGTATTGCCTAGAGAGAACCAGTCATTTTGTTTTACTTGTTATTTTTAGCCTCCCTCTTTGACTCCTTAACCTCATGTAGTTTGGACTCTGCCTCCTTCATTTTACCAAAGCTGCTCTCCCACAATCACGATTTGTTGGAGGCAATCTTTCTTATATATTCTGTACTCTATTTTGTTTTCTTTCCCAAGGTTTTAACTCCTGTAATTATTCATCTTTTCTCTTATTGTTAATTGACCTTTTTGTTGAATTATTCTTATCACTTTGCAACATAATGTTTGAAATGTTCATCTTCCTTAATCCCTTTATCTCCTGTTTGCTCATCGTAGCAAAACGTCTCAGAAGAGTCACTGTGTCTTTACTTGCCTTTTTTACTTTTTTACTTCAGTTCTTGTCCATTTTATCCAGCCAGACTTGTCCTTATCACTGCTACTGAATAGGCTATTACTAAGATCACTAATCACTTCCATTTTGTCAAATCTAATGGTCAATTATTTGCCCTCATTTTACTTAGCTTCCATTCTCCCTCTTCCAGAAATAAGCTTGGCCTCTGTCTATATATCACTGCCTTAGTTTTCTACCTATTTCATTCTTCCTTTTCATTATTTTTTGATGGTTCTGCTTTCTACGTCTGGCTTTTCCATGTTAGTTGATTCCAGGGCTTCTCCTGTCTATAATCGCTGTCTCTCTTTTTTTTTTTTTGAAACAGGGTCTCACTTTGTAGTTCAGGCTGGCCCTGAGCTCACTATGTAGCCCAAGCAAACCTCAAACTGAGCAATCCTCCTGCCTCTGTCTCCCGAGTGCTGGGATTACAGGCATGAGCCACCATGCCCGGCACTGTGGTATGTGGTACTGATTGCTGGTGGGCGTGAGTCACCATGCCTAGCATTGTTGTATGTGGTTACCGTGGATTGAACTCAGGACCTTGCACTTGCGAGGCAGGCACCGGAACCACTGAGCTAAATCTCCAGCCCTATAATCTCTTCTTACTGACTTTACCATCTGACCCTTGAACATATCATCTACATGATACTGGCCCCTAAATCTGTATCTCTAGTTGTAGCCCGTGGGATTAGTTTAGATTACATGAAGCAGAATCTACCCTTCCCTAAAGCAGCTTAAACAAAATAAAAGTTCATTTTTATCCAGCATATGAAAAATATAAAAGGGAGGCAATAGGACTGGACTGGTGCCTTGATTGTTGTCAGAGACTCTGGAAACTTCTCTTTATCAATTTATCCTTCCCTTTGTTCTCTGTCTTCAGGGATAGGTTATTATTTTGAGATGACTGCTAAAGCTATAACCGTATCATCTTTATTCTAGAAGGCAGATTGGAGCAAGGGAAAGGACCACAAACCTGACTTTTAAAGATGTTAATTCTTTTATCATTGTTTTTTACAGAATTCCCATTTATTATTTCATTGTATAAAATGTAGCCACACAATTATACCTAGCTGCAAGAGAAGGTAATAAATGTGGTCTTTATTTCACATAGCAAAACAGCTAGCTTAATGTCTCTGTTCTGTTATTAAGGAAAAAGCAAGTAAATAGCATGTAGAGATCAAGCAATCTCTGCCACACGAACTGGTCTTTGGCAAACCCCGTGATTGTCCCTGTCCTCAAACCTGCTCCTCCCAAACATTCCCATTTTAGTAAATAGCTTCACCTCACTGCTCAAACTGAAAATCCAAAGCCATGCAAAAGCTAATGAAAGCTTAAACATTGAAAAGCAGAACAAAATCTGATTGTACTGTAAATATTTTCTTTTGCTGCCTCAGTAGCCTCTCTTCTTTTACACCTGGATGGGTTCTTGACACAAGTGCCCAAATGTGCCTAAGCAATAAGCCCAAGCTGGTGCCCAGAGTTAGCTGTACATCCATCCCTTCCTGCTCCTGGCCTCAATTACATTGATTGTAACCATAGCAGCATTTCCTGCTGGGCCCCACCCTCACCACAGAGAAAGCTGTGTGCTCCTGGATCCCCCTTTCTCTGTTCTCTCTTGCTTGAGTGGCACAACTCCTGGTGTGTGGGCCTCCCTCGTGGCAGTCGGTGCTGTGCCTCCATATCTCGTTAGCACCAGTAAATATAATAAGCTTTGTTTCACATGTGTATCAGACTGATCATCCCATAAACCCACAATTTATATAGTTTTAACAACTCACAAAATACCCAAATCCATCATCATCTACTGTGCTTGTTTCACCTGATGGGTTGTTTTTGTACTGAAGTACTTTAAAGCACAAAGCAATCATTGTAGGATCTTAAATCCTCCAGTCTGTGTCTGAAACATGCATGTATGCAGTACATATCTGTAATACTGTCATCATCCTTATCAAAATGAACAGTCCTCATCTCCTGTCTCTTCACCCTCCACAACTGAAGTATCAGCAGGAGATGTTAGCCCTCCAGCCACTCCGCACTCCCTCCAATGCTGTCTCGACCTTGCCACCATCATTCTTACTGAAGGTTCAGCTAGCTTCTCTCCAACTGTTCATTTTGCTTTCAGTAGTAGATTGGTCTTTTAACAACATAAATCATGTTCCATCATTTCTTTTCTTAAAATTCTCCAATGGTTAGAAACCACACTTCCTTAAGACCTATTTGATCTGGCTCCTGCCTTCCAAATTCTCCTTTCTTTCCCTCCCTCTTGACTGCTTTTATTTCCTTGAACACCCAGAGTCATTTCTTATCAGTGCTTGTACTTGCTGTACTTTCTTCCTGGAATATTTTCTCTCAGATCTTCATATGATTGGTTTCTTATTACTACTTAAGTCCTAGCTCAAATATCTCCTCCTAAGGGAGGTTTACTCAGCGCAGCTCATCTAGAACATGTCCCCACCCATCCTCAGTCTGTTCATAGTCTGTTATTCTGGCCTTCATTGCTAGGTTGACTTTAATTGCTTGCTTACCAGCTTATGGCTTGTCTTCCTCTTCTGAGCCCAAGCTCTATGTGAGTGCCTAAAACACTGCAAAATGTCCAACCAACAGATAATGTTGGAGAGTGAACCAATAACAGATTTATGGAAGTTGATAGACTGCTTTGAATTTCAACTTTGAATTTGCTTTGAATCACATACCAGATAAATTGGACAAGTTGCTTATCTATGGCTTACTTTTTTCAATATTAAAATCCTTGTGTCATAAGAACATTGTGAGAATTAAGGGAGATAATTGTGTAAAGCACTTAATATAATATTTGACACAGATCGGTCAGAATATCATAATGGTTATTTTTACTACTATTATCTATTATTAACTCTCTGCACCGTTTGGTCCTTGTGAACATTTTCTTAAGACTCTCTCTTCTGGCTTTCTGATGCTAGTGTAATTCTAAGTGTCTGTTTCTGGAAGACCAGAGCACTTGCATGACCACAGCCTACCTCAGGACTCCCTAATCTTTTCATCCCATGCATGGCAGCACAACTCTCTGGAAAGGAATGGCACCTGATTCAGAGGCAGCATTGATGAGTTGGCCTTGGAGGTCTCCAGGCTAATGTGCTCTGATCAGAGGTTCTCTATGGTGGGTGAAACTAACCAAACAAAGTAGATTATTTCTTTTGAGGAACATGGACAGACATGAGAGAGTGAGAGTGTGAACTAAATCAGAAACAGATGAAGGAGGGATAAAAAGTAGCTTAATGACCCTAAAGACACCCACTCTGGTAAGATGAAAACAGAGCCTGGTTCCAAGAACTGCATTGTACTCTTTGGATCATTCATGCTCCAAGAAGCCTCCCTAAAGTTTGAGAATGTCTTTGAACTTGTTGTGCACTTTCAAGTAACATCAAAATCTGAGCTCATTTAATTCTGTTTCTCTTCTGGGAAAAGGAACCTAACAAACTTCCTTAGCAGTTTCCCTCTGTTGTCTCTACACCCATTTATTAGCATGTACTATTATTAGTCGTCCGCCATTCCCTCCCACAGTGTGAACAGCACTTCCTTCTCTGCTGGTGATCTATCAACTGCAAGTTCAACTTGATCTGTTCCTGGAGATATCAACTCTAACTTCTGGGCCCCTCTTGCACCTCAGAAGAAATATTCTCCCAACAAACTCATGATTTCTTCCTTTCTTCTCTTCCAGTGTCTTTTTCTGGCACAAATCCATCCCACCTCATTTATTCTTTGTCTCAGCTGATGACATCACTTAACCCTAGTGACCAAAGCCAGAGTCCTTGGAGTGATCTTTGCCATGTTCATCTCTATTAACCCTCACATCTCATCATCATCATTTGCTCCTTCTTTCTCCCTGTAATTGTTCTCAGGGCTATATATGACCTGATGTTCCCCTACAGTTTTTTCCTCTTTACTCTTCCATGCTTGCTCAGTCTACTCAGAGAATACTAAGCTCCTTACTGTTTCTGAATTAGGCCACATGCAGTCTTTCTCCAGGGCCTTTGCATATGCTGTTTCCTTTTCCCTGAAAAGAAAATAATGCTTCCCTGAGCTCCTATCCTCCACTTTCCTTACATCTTTGCTCAAATGTCCTTGTTCTGCCTTTCCCCATTGCCTTAACTCTTTTCACTGTTTGATTTTCCCCCAATAGGTATCTAACATGCTATAGAATTTACTTCTATTCTTTAAAATCTATTATTTCTTCTTTTTCCTACTTTAAACCCTATACTAGAGAATATATGTATCAAGAAGGAAGGAAGTTTTATTTCCAAAATTCATAGCAGTTCCTGGCATATAGTAAACACTCAGTGAATTTGTGATTAATCCGGTAACTACTTTGTATCTTCCCTGCTGCTGTTCTACTGTCTATATGATGCTGTACTGTGGGTATAGGTTTCTGATCCATGTGGAGAAAGTACAAGTCTGGTGATTCTGGACTTGCCATATGGAATTGCATGAGCTCTTTTCTTTTCTTTTTTCTCTTTTCTTTTCTTGAGACAGGGTCTTGCTTTGTAGTTCAGGCTCACCCTGAGCTTACTATGTAGCCTAGGCAAGCCTTGAACTCAGCAATCCTCCTGCCTCTGCCTACAGAGTGCTGGGTTTACAGGCGTGAGCCACCATGCCCGGCATTTTTTTTTTTTTTGAGACAGGATCTTGCTTTGTAGTTCAGGCTGCCCCTGAGCCCACTATACATCCTAGGCAAGAGTTGAGTTTTTTCTTATAAACTATGTGTGGGCCCATCTTGGCCACTAAAGGCTTAGATTTGTCAAGTGTTCTCAGCTATCCCAAATCCTTCTCTGTCCTTAGCATGAAAGGCAGTAAGCATATCTTCAAGTCTGTCTTTTGTTTTCTTTTTAAATTTTCTTTTCTGGGAGTAGTTATCATCTCTCCCTCTTCTGTAAGAATTAAACATCAGTATAAGGATGATCAGTATAGGGAAAAAAAAATCACCCAAAGTAATGACTGTTGATGTTTTGTCATCTCTCTTTCTGTGAATATTTTCCATATGGATATGTATTTTCTTTTTAATAAAGATTATTAGACAATATTTCAATGTTAAAACAAAGTTATCCAGCCGGGAATTTAGCTCAAATGGTACTGTGCCTACTATGGAAGCACAAGGGCCAGAGTTTGATCCCTGGTTCGGCCAAAAACAAAATCAAAAAACACCACCCAAACAAAAAAAAAAAACCCACAACAACAACAAAGTTACCCATATGCATAATTCTTTCTTTCTTATTTTTCACACTTCATTTTTTTGTGTGTGAGTGGCATTGAGGATCCAAGTCAAGGCCTTGTACATATAAAGCAGGCATCCTACCAGTCTACTACATACATACCAAGTCCCATAATCCTTTATAAGTATTTAGTCTAATTTAGTTAACTTCATGTTTTCTTTTTTACTAATCACCATTTGGATACATATTTCCAGTTTCTTATATTACACTGAAACTGATGAACTTCTTTGTGCTTTGCTGCCTTTGGGATTACTGTCACTGACCGGGGTTCCCAAGAGGCATTGCTGGTTCAAAGTGTACAAAGATTATAAAGCTCTTGATCTCTACAACCAACTGCTTCAGAGGTATTTTCCTTAAGCCTCTCTGGATGCCAAGAAACACTCAGGTTACCTTAATCATTATGAAGTTGGTAGGAATGAAAATTGCAGAAATATCCAGGGGAGGAACCCGAGCCATTAAGTCAGGCCTCATTGTAACCTCAGAGAATAAACAAGAATGAGCTGAGCAGCACAGGCTGCAACCAGAAGTGGGTCAGGACGCAGGGCAGTTGTGGATTATGTAGTCACTCTCCAGCAGTGGCAGTCCAAGTAGTTCTGCCCTAGAGATTTGCCACTAATAACTAGTCTGTTTCACCTTCTGCTCCTGTGACCTTCCTTTCATGTTTTTAATTCAGTTTCCCTGCACGAGTAATTTGGTTGGCCATCTTATTGGTCACTTGTGCAAGTTATTCTAGCTATTCTTATGTAAGTGCCCATCTGTATCTCAGCCTTTTGTGGGATCATGGAAGGTAAGCTATGCCCTCTTCTATGTTAACACACAGTAATCTTTCTCATAATTATTTAAAATATTTAACCAGACACTGAATGACTAACCCCAGTTAAAATATTATCTGGTGCATTCATGCCATACACTGGGACAATGGCCCAGTGGGCACAAGATTGATCCTTCTAGGACCATGAATACACCATTCAAAAAGGCAAGAGATTATAGCAGCACCATTTACACCCACCAAAAGGTGGAAACAATCCAAAATCTATCAATAGAAGAACATATATCAATAGAAGGATATATATATATTGAAGACTATATCAATAGAAGAATTCATATATATAATATATATGAATACTATCCAGCCATTGATACATGTAGCACTGGGTATGCTGTTCATTCATGTTCAGTAATGTTCATTCATGTACAATACTACCCAGCTGCAGAAAGGACTAAAGTACTGATTCATGTGCTGTAGTGTGGATGAAACTGGAAAACATTATGCTAAGTCAAAGAAGCCAGGGACACAGATCATGTGTTTTATAAATCCATTTACATATTAAAAAATCCAGAGCAGGTGAACCTGTAGGAAAGAAAGATTTATACTTGCCAGGGGCTGGCATTGGGGAGCGGGAAAGCATTGCTTAGTGGGTACTGGGTCTCTTTTTTGGAGTATTGAAAATACTTTGGAACTAGAGGTGGTTCCAAAACATAAGGTTGCTCATCCTTGAGGTAATACATGCCCCTCAATGTTTGCTTTAAAATGGTTAATTTTGTATTACATATATTTCACCTCATAGTTTTAAAAAGAGTACTTTCTAAGGGTCAAGGGAGAATCATAAATTTGAAGCAAGCCTGGACTTTCTAGGGTGTACCGGGACAGTGGACAGCCTGACTATAGGATGAGAACCTGTCAAAAATGGAGGTGGTGAGGGGGCACATCTACTAAGGACAAGTGGACATGAGAGTCCTTAAAAAAATGTCCAGTTTTACAGGCCAAATTTTGTCTGGTTATACAAAAGTCTATTTCTTTTATGGTCAGTGATGTTCATTCATTTGTTCAACAAATATTTACCCAGGGTCTTCCAGCTGTCAGACTCTATGCCAGTGCTGGGGACACAGTAGTGAGCAACAGTGTCCACCCTAGTGGATGCCAGGGAAGGTCTTTTCTACCCACATCTTGCACAGGGCATTAGAGCTTTTCCTGTGCTACACACTATGAAGGAGCTGCCTGGGCACTTCTCAAATGTGTAATGGATTTCCTGGCTTAGCCTGGAATGCCTCCCTGACAAAGTGAGTGCTTCAATGTCTTCCGAAGGGTGAGTAGAAGCTGGCTAGTCATGGAAGATAGGGATAAAGCAGTGGAGAGAGCATATCTGTGTTTAAAGGCTCTGAAATGGGTAGTAGCCTTAAAGGATTTTGATCACTAATCTGTTTGAGCCACCAGAGGTTAAAGAAGAATCTTAAAGATGTATGCACTTGATATATAATTAGACTTTTATAAATGGTTTCACCATTGAGTTTGGAAGTATAGCTCCAGGTTCATCTGTGTTAGAGTATGTTTCAACATGCGTGTGGCCCAGAGTCGATCACAAACATACACCACTCTAGATCAAATAGCCCCACTAGATGTTTTTCAAATGAAAGAAAACATAATTAAGTTGAATAAATTTCTGTACACTCATATTCATTACACCACTATTCACAATAGCAAAGATATAAAATCAAACTAAATATTCATTGAAAGATAAAGAAATGTGGTGTAGGGCCAGAGATTTAGCTCAGTGGTTCCAGCACCTGCCTAGCAAGTGCAAGGTCCTGAGTTTGATCTAGAAACCACATACAAGAATACTGGGCATAGTGACTCACTCCTACCAGCAATCAGTACCTCATACCACAGTGCAGGGTGTGGTGGCTCACACCTGTAATCCCAGCACTCAAGAGGCAGAAGCAGGAGGACTGCTGAGTTCAAGGCTTGCCTGGGCTACATAGTGAGCTCAGGGCCAGCCTGAACTACAAGGCGAGACCCTGTCTCCAAAATAATAAAATGAATAAATGTAGAATGATGGTTGCCTGAGGCTGAGGGAAGTGGGAGGAAAGAAAAGGTGGAGAAAATGTTGGTTAATGGTTTCAAAATCCCATTTATGAGCCGGGACATTAGCTCAGTGGTTCTGGTGTCTGCCTGGCAAATGCAAGGTCCTGAGTTCAATTCCTGGTACCATATACCACAATGCCAGGCGTGGTGGCTCACTCCTATAATCCCAGTACTCAGGAGGCAGAGGCAGGAGGATTGCTGTGAGTTCAAGGCTCGCCTGGCTACACAGTAAATTCAGGGCCAGCCTGAACTACAAAGTGAGACCCTGTCTCAAAAAAAGAAAAAAAATCCCACGTACATAAAAGCAGTAAGTTGTGCTTTTCTGTCATAGAGTGATTGTAATTAATACATACTGTGGGAAACAGGAAGGGAACATAACTAGGACCTTTGCATTACATTCTAGTCTCCTGTGAGTTGATGGCACATGGCAAAATAATAACTAGGTAGAAATGAGGCTTAGAGAAGCTGAGCTTGGGCCTGATCCATGCTACTCTGGATAGCAAAAGACCCCAGGCACCAGCCTGCCACACCTTTTATTCAGCACCTCTAGAGTAACAAAATGTAGCAGACTCAGAGGGCAGGGCAGACACCCAATGGAGTAGTTCCACCATAAAGCATCACAGCATGTGGGACTACAAGAGTCCTTGCTGTTACCAGAGGTGAAGGTGAGTTGAGTCCAAAGTCCTAAGCAGGCCGGGAGGACTCTTCAGTTTTGACTTTCCAATTATTTCTCCCAAACAGGATTGTTCACAACATAGTTAAATCCAAAGTCTGTTTGCAGGGAGGCCTGGTCAGTTTTGACCTTTCACCTATTTCTCCCAAATATGATTGTTCCCAACAATATACTGTATACTGAAAATAACTAGAAGAGAGGACTTTGAGTGATACTACAAAGAAATGATAAATGTTAGACATTATGGGTATATCCTTATTGCTCATCATACACTATATAGATGTATTGAAATTTTACAGTACATCCCATAAAATATGAGTATTAACATGCAAATTAAAAGTAAATAAGCGGGATATGGTGAAGCAAGCCTGTGATCCCCACACTCTGGGAGGCTGAGGTAGG
>PVIC010023576.1:0-26739 GCA_004025085.1 Thryonomys swinderianus | reverse complement strand
TTATAGAGTGCAAAATTTCTATAGGAAACTTGGTATGGGAATGTGATGAGGGGAAGGAATAAATATGATACAGAAAGAAAATAAAAGAGCATGTATAAAGGGGGTGAGGAGGTGTGGGTGGGTAGGGATATGGGTAAAAATGAGAATTAACTTGTGTCATATACTGGTACAAATTCCCCAATGTTATACATGATTTTGACATGTATATAAATTATACCAATATAGAATTCAATTTATTAAAAAAAAAACTAGAGACCATGTTAACACACCTAAAAACACTAAAAGACCTCCCTGCCCCCCCCCAAGAAACAATTATATTGCAACCATGGTATAGCAGCGTCCTTAAGTCTGTAAAACTGTGTAATTATTATAGTGTGTAATTGGCTAACCTTAAGCCCTGTGTGGTTACTGGTGTAGCTTGACTCTACTCTGATATTATTTTTGTATTGTTTCCTGAGGCAAGTTTTTACACATTCTAATGATCCTGTAAATTGTCTCTTAAGTCATGTGTAAAACAAATTGTATCTAAAATAATATTGTATTACTACACAACTCAATGGATGCGTAAAATATATGACTATAAACACATAGACTCATTTACAGCAAAAATATAGCTTGAACTTCAGACAGTAGCTGTCACCACATCATAACATTCTGTGGGACAGGCATCTTTACAAGTATTGGTTACTGCGAGGCACAACCTAAGACTACAGCAGAAGTGACCAGCAAGGTTCTTCTAATTCATTCTGCACCACACTGATCAAAAGACTATTGCTAGACCCACTCAGTTCTGCCATGATGTTTTAGTTTGCAGTTGCTTTCATATTTTCTTTGAGCCTTGGACTTTTATCTTTTATCATATTTTTGTGGCAGTTTCTTTTATCATCAACACTTAACTTGTAGCTTCTAACTCATGTTTATCACTCTGTAGTGCCTTAGGCAGAACTTGAACAAATTGGTAGCTCAGCCAAGGTTGATCTACTATTTTCTGTTGTGAATATAACTGGGATAATCACCCCCTAGCACCAGAGATGTGGTTTTCAGAGTACATTCATACTCATGTCCACAATAACTCTGAAATTAGAGGCACAAAATTCTCATTTACAGAGAGTGGTACATAAACTGAGAGAGATAAATTATCTTGTATGTATTCCATGACAGATAAACAGAAGATCTGAACAAGCTCCACTCTTTCTAGCTTCAAATTTAGTGTTCATTCCATGATATCACATGTAGCATTACAACATTCTAGGGGCTAATAAGGAGTCAGAGATCTATCTTGAAGGGGCCAGAGTCATGTTGACACTCTGCAAAACATCCTCAAGACCATGCAGTTTTTATCACAGTGGCTTTATAGTAGAGTTTTAGATTGGGGATTGTAATACCCCCTGGCTATGTCCTGGTTGCTTAGAATTGCTTTTGCTATTCTAGGTCTCTTGTGGTTCCAGATGAATTTTTGGATTATTTTCGCTAGCTCTGTGAAGTACGGTGTTGGGAGTTTCATTGGAATTGCACTGAATCTGTATAGTAGTTGTGGTGATAATAACTGCATGGTACTGGCAAAGTAACAGACCCGAGGACCAGTGGAATAGATTAGAAGATCCAGAAACAACCCCGGATACATTAAGCCACTTCATCTTTGACAAAGGAGCCAAACATCCCCAATGGAGGAAAGACAGCCTCTTTAACAAATGGTGCTGGAAAAACTGGGCTTTAACCTGCCAAAAACGAAAGCTAGACCTATCTCTTTCACCATCTAAACTCACAATGGATATGAGACTTAAACATTAAAACAGAAACAATAAGCCTGCTGGAAAACAGGTTAGGTAAAACTCTTGGAAACATTGGCCTAGGCAGAGACTTTATGAATGAAATGTCTATAGCACAAGAACTAGCAGAAAGAATCAACAAATGGGATCTCATCCTACTGAAAAGCTTCTGCACAACAAAAGAAGTCACTGGCACTGCCAAAAAACCACCAACAACCTGGGAAAAAATCTTTACTAGCTGTTTATCAGACAAAGGGCTATTATCTACAATATATAAAGAATTTAAATAGATCAGCCTCCCCAAGTTTAAGACCCAGTTCAAAAATGGGCATCTGAAATGAACAGACATTTCTCAGAGGCAGAAGTCAAAGCAGCCAAGAACCATATGAAGAAATGTTCAACATCATTGGTCCTTCAAGTGATGCAAATGAAAACAACACTGAGATTTCATCTTACTCCACAAAGAATAGCCGCTATTGCAAAATCAACCAGCAATAAATGCTGGTGAGGCTGTGGGCAGAAAGGAACCCTTCTCCACTGTTGGTGGGATTGTAGACTTGTGCAACCATTGTGGAGATCTGTGTGGAGATTACTTAGAAAATTAGGACTAGAGGTCCCATTTGACCCAGCTATTCTCCTGCTAGGAATATACTCAAAGCAATTTTAAAAATCACATTGGAAAGAGAGATGTACACCCTTATTCATAGCAGCTCAGTTTGTGATAGCCCCATCTTGGAAACAACCCAAATGCCCATCAACTGGAGACTGGATAAAGAAGATGTGGGTTTTTATTTTTGAAATGGAGTATTACTCTACCATAAAGAATGACAAGATTCATTCATTTGTGTGCAAATAGATACACCTGGAGAACACACTAATGATTGAAATAAATAGATCACAGATAGGCAAATACCAGATCTTTTCTTTGATATGAGCACCTGTCAATGCAGATGAGTTCAAGAAAGTATGACAGCTTTTGTAGAATGGGAAATTTCCTAAGGAAATTTGGTGTGGGAATGTAATGAGGGGAAGAAATAAATATGATTCTGAAAGAAAATAAAAACGCATGTATATAGGGGGTGGGAAGGTAGGGTGGGTAGGGATATGGGTAAAAATGAGAACTAACTTGTGTCATATATTGGTGCAAATTCCCCAATGTTATGTGTGATTGTGAGATGTACATAAATTGTACCAATAAATAATTCAATTAAAAAAACATCCTCAAGAATAAAAACAATGAAAGAAAGAAATAGGATTTTACCTTGAAGGATTTATTGTTGAACTTTCTCAAATAAGTATAATGACTAAGAAAAGAGTTCTCTGGAGTAACTTGAACAAATAAATGCATAATGGCCATAGTGAGTGGAGTAGCAATGGAATTAGAGTCACAAGTTTTGAACATGTATTTAAATGAAGCTTCAGTCATGTACAAAAGTGCCTTTGGAATCTATCTAACAAGGAGGTGATTTAGATTGGAAGGAATCCTCATTGAAAGAATTTGGAGTGTTGATGACATTTCAAAAACATTTTATATGCTTCAGCAGAGGCTAGCCAAAACCTGTTGATATTTCCTTTGGCGTTAAAGATGGACTTTATTTTCATGATTTCCAAGAATCTACTGATGGCAATCTGAATTGACTCTCAAGTAGGACTGACACAAAAATAGTAAGTGCTACATCTGGGCCTCATCCAGAAAAACTCTTGATTGTAAAATACAATGCATTATTCTCATCAGCATTGCCATAGCCAAAAGAGTTAAGAGGCTGGGATACTTAGATGATCACATGGTGATGTTGCAGTTGACCTTGCTGCTTACATATCTGTGTCTTTTAGTTACTTCACTCACTAAAGCTTATCATGATGATGACCAACAGAATATAAAGGGGCAATGAAAAAAGAAAACAACAGAAATGGAAGCAATTATTGATATTCCTGGTGCATGATTCCATAGAGACTGATGTTTTCAAAAGGACTTTGCCAGGTGTGGTGGCTCATGCCTGTAATCCCAGCACTTGGGAGGCAGAGGCAGAAGGACTGCTGAGTTCAGGGCTTGCCTGTGCTACATAGTGACTCAGGGCCAGCCTGAACTATAAAGCAAAGCTCTGTCTCCAAACAAACAAACAAAAAATAGTACCACTTAAGGAGATGCCTCTTGCTTATTTACAGTGATTCCTTTGCTTGCAAACTTAATTATTTCCATGATTTTGGTCACAAAATGAATTGGAAGAGAACCAAATAAAATTTCTTCATAAGGTAACACTGAAGCTAACCTTTGAATTTGGGAATACTTAATCTACTGTATTTTTATACTCTCTTCCTTTCTCTGACTCACTTTTCTTCACCCTCCACCCCATCTCTCTTTACTTACGCATTGACTTGCCAACTTGTTATAGAATCTGCATTCAAATTGGCTACATTAAAATCAAGCCAGGCTACTTACTCGTATCCTGCTGTTTGGTGAGCTCCAACTTCTTTTTTTTTAACCTGTTGTCAGATGAAGTGAGTAGATGTATGTGACAGTCATGGAAATGGACCGTGCTCGTGGCCTACTTGGGGATCATACAAAGGTGATGGCTCCAGCTGGTGACTTTCTGGATCTGCACCCGTGTTCATCAAAAGTACTTACTCAAGCTCAGTTCCCGGGTGGCCAAGTGCACCCGACAGGCAACATTAACTTAAGGCTTCCCTAATGCTGGTTGGATCTTTCTGAAAACTATTGTGAAGTTTAGAACTCATTCTCCTGCACTGCTTTCTTGAGGTCCTCCTTGTTTTCTTGGCTTGTCTCTATTGTATTCTCTATTTTCTTCATCAGTCTCTTCCAAGTCTCATCTCATCTTGGGAATCTTGGTACTAAAACAATACTTTTCAGGACTTAGTGCTGAATAACAGCTTGAAGTATATGAATTATTATTCTTATTCCTAGTATATTTATTTACAAAATAAGCCCCCTGAAGCACAGTAATAAAGTAGCAACTTGGGAGTTTGGGTGGGGCCTTGAGCACATATTTGAGATGACACAAAACACAGAGCTTTAGAAGACTTCCTACCAGTGAGTTTTGTGACATTACCACTGCAAACTGATATAAAAAAATGCAAACAGCCAGGGATTTAGCTCAAGTGGTACCATGCCTACCTTGTAAGCACAAGGGCCAGAGTTCAATTACCCATACAGGAAAAAAAAAAAAGCAAACAAAATATAAGGACTAATTAATTATCCACAGCTTGAGTACATGTTTTAGATAATTTTTTTTGTTTACTTACATTTGTCTTAACTTTAGTAATGTAGTAGAAAAAAAATTGAAGGATTAACAGAAAGAAATCTGACTCAATAATACATTAATCATTTGACTCTTATATTCCAGAGTTACATCAGGAATCTGATAACTACTGTAGGCTACCACTCCCCCCAAAATATGATGAAAATACTAGGTGGGGAAAAACTCTTCTTTATAAAAAAATAACATGTCAGATGTTCCCGTTGTAATTTCTTAATGCTAGAGAGACATTGATTCATATAAGTATTGAATGTCAATCCCAGCAAAGCAGAATGCTAATGATTTGGGGGACAGGTACTGGGGGAGAAGACGAAGAACAAAGATTTATGATCATTGTCACTGGATTACTTAAGGCATAAATAAATGTATGTGAGTGACTTCAAATTAGTGAATGATAATAAAGCATAACACATGTACAAAGATATAAATAGTTGGGTGAGTAGCTAATAATGAGTACAACAATACAAACAGTAGTAGTCATTAATATCATTTCTTGATTACCCATGACATGTCAGGCACTTCCATTTACGTTACACTGTGAAACCCTCTCAACATGAACTGTGGAGTCTCTATTAGGGGAAAGAGAGCTGAGATGCAGACTATAAAACACACATAAGTTTTAACTTGGCTTTAATTGGGGTCTGGGCCCTTCTTCATCAGGGGGCACTGAAAATCTGTAAAACATGCAGCCAGTAATCCCAGGAAAATGATCCTCAGCAGAGACAATTCTAAAGGAGGCTGATCATTAGCGTCCACCGTAGCTGTCAAAGAAGGTCACAGAGAACATTCCAGCTATAGAACAGAGAAGCGAGGGAGAGGGTCCAAAAGGGGAAGGCAAAAACAAAGATGTGTAGAAGACAGGAGGGGAGAAAGCCAGGCCCCCAGTAACTGAGGCCCTTCCTGCGGAGCTGGGAAAGGATGAGAAGCAAGACAGGCGAATCACACTGCGGCCCCGAGAGGAATAGGATGCCAGAGCCCATCCTTGCTCCCTCAGGAGCTCTGCTCTGGCAGTCAGAGGTCCTGCTTTGGTTGACTTCTGGGGCTGGAATCCTTTCCTGAGGGTTCAGGACCCAGTTCAGGGTGTTAATGCCAGAAATCAAAAGCAGGAAGTCAATCAGAAAAACAAGACAAAACCCAAAACCCCAAGAGTTGACAGAAGAGGCCATGGGCAAGACACGGTGTGATCGTAGCAAGTGCACAGGGGGAAAAAGTGCCGGTTCACTAGTGTGCTGGTTCCACACGGGAACTCAATGCGGCGGCAGGAAACGCCCTCTCCAAACAGAAGGCCAAGGGCACAGGGCTGCCGCAGTTCCTTCCCTGCGCCGCACAGATTCGGGTGACTCAGACCTGGTTCTGCATGGAATCACCAGGAGCCCAGGCGGCCGTGGGATCACCTGCTCCTGAGAGCACACAGAAGCAGCTCAGGCTCCAGGAGGAGCTGCCAGAGGAGCCCCTCAGAGTGCCAGGCCTGTAGAGGCGGTCTGCAGTTATTTCCACCCCACCCTCCCTCAGAGAGGGCACTATCCCCCAGAAAATAAATGGGAGCAGCAGCCCCCTTCCCTCCAGCACCACCACGTCCCTGTGCGTCTCCAGTCAGCCTCGAAGCTGGCAGCTAACGGTCGGTGGTGAAGCGCGTTGCTGCCTCATCAGTGCCTACTGTGCTATATAAAGCTGCACCGATGAGCCTCTTAAATTTTTCCCACCGACACACCTACCATCTGACACCGTGCAGTGAGCCCCGCTCTGGGAGACCCGGCAGGCAGTGTTTCCACACTGAGGGAATTGGGACTGAGATGCTGCCGCACGCACGGCGCCTGCGCCCTTCAGGCCACTGGATGGATGGAAGGTGCTGGCCTTTATGTGGTTGAAAAGCGTTAATTTTCCAGAGTATTTTCTCTCAACAGAACTGCTGTGCTGTATTGTCATCTGATCCATTACGATTTACACCACTGGGAAATATGACTCCTTCCCTAGACAGAGAAAATAGCACCTTGCTGAGCTAGTTCTTTCTGTGGTTCACTGGAGAAGAGTATCTGTTCTGGGAGTTTGGTGACATTTTAGTTCACTAGATAATCATATCAGCCACCACCTCCCCTGATGTCTCATGTGCTTTCTCTAGTATCTCTCCTGCGCGCACACACACACACACACACACACACACACACACATGCTCACAAAGGCAGACAAAGACACACACAGAGATAGATGCTAGACTCCAGCTGAATAGCACAAACAGGATGATACTGCAAAGGTAAACTTCCAGAGAAAAATAATATATGAAGGTATCTCAGACATTTGAAGTCGGCAAGGAACTGGGTATAAATATTATGCATGGGATGAGAATGTAAAAAATAAAAAAATCAGACCTTATGATAGACCATGTACAAATGTGGTTTGGAAAAAGTGAGAACAGGGAGGGCATTACAAACTTAGTTTCCCCTTAGAAAGGCCTGGCAACTGGCCAGCGGTCAGGGAGGCTGGGACGGGAGCTCTTCTGAGTTATAAAGAAAACTGTTCTGTTTTCTCTAGGGTGGTGTTTCATGGAGAGGAAATGTGTTTGGGGAGCTCTGTTTCCACACCACCTAATCCAAGAGGTAATGCGAATTCACCAGTGAGCTGTATCCGGGGAGTCATGGACAGGGAATTAAAGGTTTTAAGAAAATGTAAAATATTCCCTGAGAGAATACAAGAGAATTTCCACCTTTCTCAAAAGCGGTTTTCGTCCATCTGTAGTCTGAGACACCGGAAACAGCTCTCCTGCTGTTCCTTAAAGACATAAAAACAAAAGCTGACCCTTAGAACCTGAAACATTACAATGGCTGTTTTCTGTTCCTATTGTTTCGGTGGGAGGTGGGGATGGGGGTGATGTATGTGGTGACAGTGGCCATGGTGATGGGTCCCCAGCTCTTTATTCAGCTTCTCCTGCTGTTCTGAAACCTGCAATGTTTCTCGGAACCGCCAAGAAAACAGTTTTTGCTAAATTTCCAGCTGGAACTTTTAGAGATTAAAATTCCTCAGTCAAGTCAGTATCTGTGCTATTTCTAGGGCTGTTTTGAATCAGATTTGTCTAAAAATATAGACTTGAAGTTTCTGGCAAAAGAAAAAGAAATCTTTAACGTGGAATACTGTGAAGAATTTCCAAATATTTATTTATTTAGTTGGAATGGGAGTGGTGCCAACTGGTACACACAATATTTCATATCAGAGAAATGTTTAAAATATGCTTGTCCTTATCCACAAGTGGCTTTACGAGTCATACTGCTTGGTATCCCTATTTGAGAGCAGTTTAAATTTTTATATTAGAGCATCTTCAAGTACAAAATATTTATTTGCTTTTATTATACCATATTTTTCCTCAATACATATGGAAAGAAGCTTAAAGAAAGTAATTGAATGTAAAAATCTGAAATCAATGTTGGTGCATCTCCTAATGAGCTCTAACCACAGTGAACCGTGACACAAATAATCACCAGCTCTAAGCAAAGCAATGAGGGCCTTCTGGGGGTTCTGACTCATTTGTAAAGCAAGCTAGAATCACCAATAATTTGGGTGGTAAAGGAAAAAAAAAAAGACCTAGGCACGGAGATGTCACAGCAGACAGCAGTGACTTTGTTCAAGAACTGTCAACACCATTTCTCCATTCTTTCTATTCCCAATCATATTATGGGGTTGGACAGCTATATCCTTCTTAAGCACATTTCACAAAGACTAGGGCATGAAATTAGCATTCTGAGAGACTGTAGCAATCACACAGATGGAATGAGTTCAATGTACTGGGAAACAACCATAAAAGCAGCACAGAACATGTTTCTGTTTGGATCAGGCTCTTCTCATACTAATGCTACAGTAGGGATAAGTTTAGGGAGACTGAAGACAGCCCTAAGAAGAAGAAGGGAAAGTGCACACAGATGGAAAGACAAGGAGGGAAAGGTAGACCTTGGACTGACTGTGCTTTAACATAGTGTATGTGTAGGATGTTCTGGGAAGAGTTCTCAGAAGGGATAATTCATGTAGCTGATTAAATTACATACCATCCTCTACTAAATAAACAAAAGGAGAGTACAAAAAAATGGTAGATTGCCTTTTTTTTACCATACAAAGTGTGAGTTTATATTAAATGCTTAAGTTGGAAGTCTTCAGGATCTGTTTTCATTTGTTCTGAAGGTCATGTTTTCCATTAGTGAAAGACATTTGGTTATATTTATTATACATCTATTTTTAAGTACATATATGTATTTATATACATATATATTTATTATGATAGACAAATTCACCCACACATTCACGCATCTGTCCATCCATTCATAGAGCTACCCACCTGTCCATCCATTGCGCTGCAGTGAATCATTGTCCAGCAGGCCACTGAGCCTTCCTTAGTCTCATGACACCCAGAGGGGGATGAAGATGGCACTCAGTTCTGAACACTTTCTGGAGGAAGAGGAGGCACTTTTTTCTTCTGTTCCTGCTTGTCCAGGCTGAGAACTCTTGAAAGAACTTGGGATACAAAACAAACAATATGGTTTCTAACCCCAAAGGATGAGCTGGTTGGTGCGTAAATGGATACATTTAGTATGATCATTTCGTTTACAAATCTCCACTTTTAAAAATGTTCTATGTGATGATCAGTTTGGACCTCAGCTCTGCTCCCTAAGCCCAGCCTAGAACTGTCTGCAGTTCCCCAGTGTGAAGGGTAGACAGGTGCCAGACAGCCAGAGTTGCAGGCTTCTCCACAGAACTGACTTCACTGACTTGTCTCCCGATCTGGCTATGTCTAGTGTTGACAGCACCTGCTGGAGGAGCTATGCACATGCACATGACCTGGATGTGATTTTAAGCAGTGATAAACTAGTCAAACTCATGCTAGAGCTATACAGCTGAGGAACTCCTCTTTAGGGGGCTATGGCCCTGATTCTCCTTAGCCCTTCCAGCTGTTCACATTCTGAATCTCTTGTCTGGGTTGGTTTCCATCATTTGTTCCAGCAACCACTGGAACATGTCCATGTTAACTGCAGAGCCACAGGAACAGAGGAACTCCTCCTGTTCATCCCCCGAGGACCTCAGAGTACAAGTTTAGAATGAAGGCTGTCCACGGAACCTTCTCAGATTCCAAACATCATTGTCCTTTCAAGCCCTGAGTCACTGTCTATGAAAGTAGATCAAGTGCAGTCAGAAATCTATGGATCAGAAAAGGATGACTCTATGTGCAAGTATACTCTCGAATTCAGAATGGTTACATCATAGTTCAAGAAGAACTGAAAAGACAATGCAAGGTCCTCCTGGGTGGTCTTGGCAATTTAGGGTTGCTCAAAAGCCTGTACTCAGGTATGCCTTTGGGTTCATCTAAACTGGGTGTGGTGGCACACACAAGCAGTCCCAGCACTCTGAAGCTGAGGCAGGAAATCATGTATTTGAGCCTAGCCTGGGCAATTTAGTGACTCAGAAAGATCTGCTCTCAAAATTAAAGAAACAAACCAACAGATAGATAAATTAATGGATTAAAAAGGGCCGGAGATGTAGGTTCATGTGATGTCCCTGGTTTCAGTCTCTAGCACAGCATTAGAAGTAGGAGGAGGAGGAAGAGGAGAAAATACAATTAGATAAAGATATCAGTTTCTGTACATGTAGTTATAATTATACAAAAACTTCTCTGACAGTGATCTGAACAATTATTGTTTGCATAAAAGGACATTAGAGGTTGGTAGACTAAAGAAAAGTCAAGAAATTGATGCCTTTCACCTAGTTTGTTTGTTTTAAAAAATTTACTTTTGTCTTTGCAGTCATTATCTCATGGTTGGAAGATTAAGGCCCAGGTATGTGCTCTCATCCAAAGAGCACCCATTAGAATCCTGGAGAAGGGATGTGTTAGTCAGACCAAGACCCCAGATCACACCCAGGCCAGTCACTGGCAAAGCAGGAACAAGTGACAAATGAGACTAGCCCATCATAAGTCCTACTCAGAGAATAGTCACATTATCACAAAAATGTGAGTAAAACAAGATAGGATGCTATCAGATAGAAAGAAGGGAAGACATGTAAGTGTAAGAACTAGAGTATGTATGCTACACTTTACTTCTAGGTGAAAGCTGAGTGTCATGCCTGATTTACCTGGGCTTCCACTAATTTGGATTTAGGGAAGGGGAAGAAATATCCAGGAGATAAGGAAAGAGGGCCTATGTCTATGTGGACTCTCATTAATTCAAATGGCCTCTCTTACTTACAGGTCATCTTTGATAACTAGAAAAAGTGGTAGTAGTTCCCAGCATTGGGTACTCTGGTAATTTTTAGCAACATCTATGGAAAACTACTTGCTCCTTAGTGCTAACAAAGTATTGAACATTTTCTACATTTGGAAGGCAGGACAGTTATCTCTATTGTTTTCTAGCAGAAACTTTCGGCACCATAAGAAAATTTCAACAGAACATCCTGTTGTATTTGAAAATTATCTGATAAATGTTAATTATTCTTGTGGAAACATTTAAGGACATACATAAATAGTACATGCAAACTGTATCAGAAGGCTATGCACTTGAAAGAAAAAAAATCCAGGAATAAGTTCTGTCCTCCAACAAAATAAGACAGTACTCATTGGAGAAAAGGAAGATTCTAGGGCTATGGAATGAGATACACGGATGAGCTTGCAGCATCTTATCATGCCAGAAAGAATCAAAAGAAACAGATATGTTAAAGGGACACTATAGTCTAACCTAAAAGAATTCCAAAGCTGAAACAATTTGAACAAGAAAATGCGGCACTGGATTATAATCTAGAGAATAAGATATATTACAGAAATGAGTCCTATCAATAGAGTATATAATTTGATAATTCTAAATAATATTTTCCCTTCCTAAAGATGGAATTCAATAAATTCTTATATAATCTTAAGTGTAGAGAGAGGTGATTCCAAAGAGCAGAATATAAAAAGTAACAATAATAACACTACCTTGGCCACATCCATGAAGTTAATATCGCTGTAAAAGGTAATGTTGTTAGATGTAAGAGTAGTGATTGCCTTTTGTAGTGTTTCTCTCCCACGATCTAGAGCCCTGTTCTAACCGAGAGCACAAAATCAGACAAAGTCAAATTGAAGGACATTCCACAAAATTCTTAGCCCTCAAAATATTAGTACTCAAACTCATGATGAATAAGTAGAGTCTGTGAAATAGTCACATGTCAGAGGTGGCAAAGGAGACATGATAACATAATACAACCTCTGCCCAATTCAGGAAAAACCTTGCAAAAATGACATTAAGTAAAAACTAGCACCACAGAATCAGAGAAGACTTGCTTAGCTTGTGTAGGACTTTGGATTTAATCCCTCAGACCACAAAAAAGAACAAACAAAGCAACAAAAAACTAGTGGCACTTGAATAAAATATGGTTTAGGTAAAAGTAATATACCCATGTTGATTTCCTGGTTTTGTGAGATGTACCATGGTATCTTATACTTTTTATTCCTATAGTGGAATATCTGAAGCTGGGTGATATATAAAGAATAAAAAGGTTTATTTGACTTCCAGCTCTGTTGAGTAGAAGGTCCAAGCAGCATGAAATTGCTGTCCTGATGACAAACACTCATAGATATGTCACATTGTGGTGGAGAAGTGGAAAAGACTCCAGCTTCATGGCAAAAAGGCCAGGCTCTCGCTTTTCATAACAACACAACCTGGTGGGAACTAATCCACTTCAACCACACACAGCACATATTAATTAATGAAGGGAGTACTGTCCCAACCAATTACCTCTCACTAGGACCCAGCTCTGAAAAGTCCTATATAACACTACTCCACTGGGGACCAACTTCCCATACACACAGCTTTAGGAGAAAAACCATGGCATATGGAAATGGAAGATCCTCATTTTTAGGAGAAACTGAGTAAGAGGGGATCTGTGAGCACTTGCACATTAACCTTGCATTTTTTATGGAATCTACTATTCTTCCAAATTGGAGAGACAGACAGAGAGAGAGAGAGAGAGAGAGAGAGAGAGAGAGAGAGAGAGAGAGAGAGAGAGAGACAGAGACAGAGACAGAGACAGAGACAGAGACAGACAGAGAGACAGAGAGAGACAGAGAGAGACAGAGAGCAAAATATTGTATGTCTTATGGCAATGGCCTGATCAAAAAGGATTTTATGTTAGTTGGATGGACTATCAAAGAATATTGATTGAAGTAGAAATATGTCACATTTTTATCCAAAAAATATTAAATTGGAAATGTTGACAAGAAGCCAGAGGCGGGAAGGGAGGTGTGATGATATACATGCAAAAACATAAGAGCTTATGGGAGCCCTGCGTGCATAAGCATGCATGCACATGTATGTCTACATATGAGTGATAGGTGCACTAGGCCAAAGACATTTCTTGTCAAATGCCAAAGGAGAAACATAGATATTTTTAATAAAAATAAAACATTGATCATTTTTTCTATTTAGTTACAGTAGATTTAATCCTTTTAGTCTTTTTAAGAAACAAAGAATACAACATCATCTAATTTGAAAGCAACACTGTAGACTTGTATATCAGATTCTTGTCCTCTGTCAGTTCTTGGCTGTGTAGTCTTGGTCTAATTCATTCTTTTGTCAATTTCTAAAACAAGAAGCTTGAAATGCAATGCCCTGGATTTCTAACTATTACAGATGTTGCTATGAATTTACTGCATCTGGAAAAATTATTGGATTAGAAGATGATTAATCAGTTTCTTCCCAGACCTAAGGAGAAAATTAATATTTGCTGAATGGTTATTATTCTAAATTTTTTTTATCATTAATGATTGTTTATCTATGAAAGTAATGTTGGGCTAAACAACATAAAATTACTTCATTAACAAGAATTTATTTCAAACTTCTTATCTTATGAACTTTCTATGAATTTCAATTTGAAGCTCAATGCCTTTAGCATTTCCAAGCAAATTGTTTTAGAGCTATGGAAGTGTCTGTGGTATTAAATCATTTCATAAAAATTATTTTAACACCTTAAGACTACTGGAAAAGAAGTCAACCATGAAAGAGTTAGACAGCCAGTACTGTAATGCATACTCACTGATTAAAAACAGCCAAATGTTGACAAAACTTTATAAACCTGCATTAATTTTTGGTGAACTGTTCTTATATATGTATATATTCAGTTAAGTAATGCAGGCTATATATTCTGATAAAGCAAAAGTGAATTACTTAGCACATTTAAGAAAAGTTCTAAGTTGAAAAATGTAGAATGATTTCATTGAGTCAGGGTATTAACTACATACCATTTATCCATAATTTAATCAAACTTGCTTAATTTTTTCTGGAAGGAGACTGACACAAACATAATTACAGTGGTTAATACTTCTATGATGCATTTTTTTCTACTGCTCTGAGTGTCAAAATTTTTCAGACAGGTTTTCTTTCCTTTTTTTGTAATATAATACTGATTTTTTTGGAACTGGAACGTAAAATTATCATGAGCCTTATGAGTAGCTTACTTTTAAATATGTATAATGTTGCATTGATAATACTAGAACTGATCCCCACAAGTGCTAACATCTGAAATCACATAAAAAATCTTTCCAAGGATTCTTGAAAATGAAATAGGACATAGAAATATGCTTGATTGCAACTGAGTTTGATTTTTCTTTAGAGTCATGAAGGAGGCATTCAAAAGTATTAGAAGAAAAAATTTTACAAGACAAATGTCATGATTTGTCATCATCTGTTTTTAGGGTATTTGTAGGCACCTTTACCTATGGGAATTGTTGGAAGGAGAGGGGTTGGTTTTGTCTAATAAATTGGCATTCTGATCCAGATCTACTAAGGTGCAATTCCACAGGGAATGTGCTGGCTTTGTTTCAGTTTATGTTTCTTGAGTAGTTTTCCAATTTTATTTATTTATTTATTTTTTTGCTTTTTGGAGACAGGGTCTCGCTTTGTCATTCAGGCTGGCTCTGAGCTCACTCTCAGAGCCAGCCTGAATGACAAAGCGAGACCTTGTCTCAAAAAAAAAAAAATTTAGAATGTTGAAAGTACACATTAACAATGAAAATATTTATGATTGCATTATAATCCAGTGAAGCACATTAAAATTCTTCTACATCCTGGAAAAGGTATTTGATAATTAAATTATTCATTTTGACAGGTTTAGAAAAACTTGGGAAGAAATATATATCTCCTTTGGAAAATACTCTCATTCTGTCAATATAATATTCAATAAATATACTTATAATTTAAATTTTAATTTTTACTCACTGTTTTACCACAATTTCTATACCTTTTCTCTTACTTATATTCCATTCCTGCTATTAAACTAATATTTACCTTTCAACCACTTTGAAATTCTTCCAGGTGTCAATCAAGTGAGTAGAAAGCCATTGTTTCTGCAGTTCCATCTCTATATGTTCCTAAGGTATCTTGTCATCTCTAAAAATCTAGAGACCCATTTTGTTATTGTTGTAAACTACTGACTTTTTTTTTTTGAGACAGGGTCTCGCTTTGTAGTTCAGGCTGGTCCTGAGCTCACTATGTAGCCCAGGCAAGCCTCGAACTCAGCATTCCTCCTGTCTCAGTCCCCCAAGTGCTGGGATTACAGGCTTGAGTCACCAAACCTGGCATTTGTGGTATGTGGTACTGATTGCTGGTGGTTGGGAGTCACCACTCCCAACATCTTATCATTGTATGTGGTTACTGGGATTGAACCAGGAACCTTGCACCTACTAGGCAGACACTGGAACCACTGAGCTAAATCTCCAGCCCTGCTACTGACATGTTTTGGGCTATTCCTTAATTCAGGATACTTAGTTATTTGGATGAATACACATCAGTTGCCTTAAGTGAATAGCTTTACAGAAAATAAACTTTGGAATATTTTGTAAACCCCTATGATCTTAATTTCTGAATTCTTATAGAATGCTACCAAACGTTACGTGTCAGGACTCTGGTGACAACAGGAAAATGAGGTTTTCTTTAGGTTAGAGACCACAACATTTTTACTATTATATTGTGAATTGACATTTCTAAGATTTTTCAAACTTAGCAATATGATGATTTCCTTCCTCTGTTCTCTGTATCCCTCTTCCCTTTTCTCTCTTTTCTCCTCCCCTCCTCCTTCTCTCCCCTCTTCTGTTCATATCCCTCCCCCTTTCATCTTCTCTTTTTCCTTTTAATCTTCCCTCAAGACTTTCAGCAACAGGAGTAAAGACTTAATTCTCCTGTAGCATATATGAAAATTAAATATGCACTAGACACAAAACTCTAAAAGGTTCATTACTCTACTAAAGGATCATTATCAGAAAAAAAAGAAATAGAATAAAAAACACTGATAGATGTGTGACATGAACATATTCTACATGGGAAATTTTTTTAAAAATTTCAAATAAAAGCTTATAGAAGTCGTATAAAATGTTTCACTTCCTTTAAAATTTTGTGTCTAATGTTGTGTTCAACCTGAATAGCTCTTGAACACAGAAAATTATTTCCTGAATTTTTCCAGATAACAATACTGTCATACAGGAATCATCTCACTGGATTATACTGGTGATAAAGAACAGAGTTGTATTTCAAACAGAGGTCTGATTCCAAACCTCTAATTTATAAATAGAACTAATCTACTTAGTTCTTGCTTCATACACTTTATCTGCAGTGTAATCTTTATAGGGCCCCTGGGGATTTCTAAATAACTTTTGAAAATTAATGAAGTTAGATAAACTCATATTTTAGTAATTAACATACAATTTTAGAGTTCAACGATACTTCATGAATGAAATTTTAGGCTAATGAACTTAAATGCATTATTGTCAGTGGGCCAAACTTAGTTTCACAGATGGTTCAATGGAAACATTTATCAACTTAGTATCATTTCCTGTATTGTTTATAAGAACAATAGAATGTTTTCCTATAATCAAAGTGTAGTATTGCTATATATTAAATAGTGTGTGGTGATATCAGTGGTTCTCCTTATATAGCATCCTTTCCCTTAATATCAAGTAGGAGAATTTAGATTAATCCATAGACCTGACATTTGCTATATAATTTACTCTGTTCCCACCAAATAATCACTATATTATTTTTATTTATTGTTTTACTGTGAAAAATATATGAAATCTCCAAGAAACTATTTGAATTACACATATAATTTAATATTTTCATTATTAACTTCAATTTTTCTCCTTCATAACTTCAACTACTATCTACAGAACAATCATTCCCACTGTTTCAAAAATTCTAATGAAACAAAAACACCATCTCCCAAGATCCCCTCTCAAGATTAACAAATAGCCATAAATCAATCAGAAGAAATGCTTTGTCAGCAAGTTAGCTGAATGTTGACTGATATGTAATAAATATATATTATGAAAGTATAGTATATATTATATAAAAATCATGTTATGAAAACATACTACATATTATGAAGAATGTAATATATAAGTATCTGTATATATCTGCATATATCTATATATACATTATATGGAATGCAATATACACATGTATGTACATATGCATATATATGAGCCCAAAAGACACACAATCATAGAGCTATCTTCACATGAAATTTGCTTATGGTACAAGTGTGAAGATACTGAAGCCTGTAAGAAAAAGTCTTCGGGAAGAAAATAAAGGAATATTATGGACTTGCTGGAATTTGCAGGTCTGAATAGCAGTGAATATCCTTTTACTGATTGAATTGGGGCTATCCAGAGCATCCAGAATTATCTCATTTACTTAAAGTAAAATAATTAGGGGTTCTAGTTATATCTCCAACAATTCTTACTTAGTTTCGAGTTTGACTGAATAACTATCCTAGTTAGCCCGGCGGACATATCAAAACTATTGTGGTGGAGATTCAGACAATGAACTATAGTGTCACTTGATATTGTTTGCTTTTCTTTTTACATTTTGCATTTTTTATTAGCCTGTTTATAATGACTATTCAGCAATGACTAAAGTATAAATAAGGAGAGTGTCAAGGTAATAAAAAATTGTAACCAGTGTTAAACAACCTCAGTCGGAAATTTTCTTATACTAAGCTGATATCAATCGTCCTCACAAATATTGTGCATTTTGAGTTTGATTTGTTCCTTCTTGAATCTATTGCTTCATAAAGATTTGATCATCTGTACTTTTAAAAACTTTCTTACATCAATTCAGTTATTTCTATCTTGTCTTCATATTTTTATATTCTCTTCTACAGTGGAGTCTCCTGTTGAAAACTAAAAAGATGCAAGAAGTCATTAGGCTGAAATGAAGGGGATACAAGTCATGTGGAAGATTTGAGAAGAAACTGGAAGCCAATGAGGGGATGGAGACAAGTGAAAAGTAGTTAAGAATAACACAAATTAATTAAAGATCAGATCAAAGGGTACAGAAAAAAACAGTGAGAAAAAATTTGGTGGTAATTTAAAAAATGGAAACAAAGCTTATGTATTTAGGGCGTAGGGGTTGTGGGGTGGGTAGGGGAATGGGAAAAAATGAGAATTAAATTGTGTCATATACTGGTACAAATTCCCATTATGAGTGTTGTCATGATGTATATATACAATGTGCCAATAAAGATAAAAATAAATTAAAAAAATTAAAGAAGAACAATGGTTATATGAAATAAAACATGAAGAGCAAACATAAAGTTAGCTTGTAAAAGGCATAAAAGAAGAATGTTTTAGAAGAAGTCAAAGATTTGATGGATCCAGTATCACCTAAGTACAAAAATATTTATGCACAAAAAATAATATTTATCTTCCAATAAAAGTAAACAATGTTGCATAATCAGATCTTTTTTAAAAACTTGAAAGTGTCAAAATAAAGATTATTAATAAGCAGATGGCAACAAGAAGTTGCATTATACTCAAATGGACATACCTTAAGGACATACTCATAAGTGAAATAAATAGGTCACGGATATGTAAACATTGTATCTTTTCTCTGGTATGAGAAACTGAAAATGTAAATGAGCTCTAGAATGCACGATAGACTTTGTGAAATAGTAAATATTCAAAGAGAAATGGAGTTTAGGGATAAGTAACAAGGGCAAAGCAAAAAATTGATGGTTAAAAAAGCTTTTGCATATAGTGGTGGGGGTTGTAGGATGGATAGGGGAAAGGGAAAAATGAGAATTAAGTCATGTCATATACTGGTACAAGTTATCAATGTTGAGAGCAATCATGATTTGTATATATAATGTACCAATAAAGATTTAGATAGAAAAGAAAGAAAAAAGAAAACTAAGTAGGTCTTTCAGATACTTATATAATATTAAATAAAACATACAAAGTAGGTCACAGATGTGTAAATATTGTATCTTTTGTTTGATATGGGAAACTGAAGATGTAAATGAGATCTTGAATGTATGATAGATACTGTGAAATAGTAAATATTAAAAGGGAAATGGGGTGTAGGGGTAAGTAATGAGGGGAAAGAAAAATGTAATGGTAAAAAAATGAAACAAAGCTTATGTATATAGGGGGCACAGGGTTGTAGGTTAGGGGAAATGGAAAAAATGAGAATTAAGTCATGTCATATATATCGCTTCTCGGCCTTTTGGCTAAGATCAAGTGAAGTCATGTCATATACTGGTACAAATTTTCAATGTTGAGTGTGATTGTGTTGTGTATATATATATACATATACATACATACATACATACATACATATATATATATGTGGATAGATATATAATATACCAATAAAAATTCAAATTACAAAAAAAATGAAATTACATAGGGGGATATATCTATAAACTTTGGACCAAAATAATGGTTCTGATTTTACTTAAGGAAAAAAGATCTACTTTTATTCATGTGTGACTCCATTTCTTCTAAAGACATGGAATTATAATACTGTTAATATAGCACTGATAGGGCCGGAGGGTTAGCTCAGTGGTTCTGGCGCCTGCCTCCAAGCGCAAGGTCCTGAGTTCGATCCCCGGTAGCCACATATAATGCTGGGCGTGGAGAGTCACGCCCACCAGCCATCAATACCACATACCACAGTGCTGGGCGTGGTGGCTCATGCCTGTCATCCCAGCACTTAGGAGGCAGAGGCAGGAGGATTGCTGAGTTCGAGGCTTGCCTGGACTACATAGTGAGCTCAGAGCCAGCCTTAATGACAAAGCAAGACCCTGTCTCAAAAAGACGAAAAAAAAATAGCACTGATAATCTGTTTTTAGAAAATAAACAAAACAATAAATAGCTGGAGATCTGAAGTCCATGGCAGCATGATATTACAAGGTTAATATTCATACTCATGTTTTAGCAGCACAATTCATAATACCTGGATCTTGGAAATGGCCTATATATGTCCATAGTTAGATGAATGAAGAAAATGAGGTATTGTATACTATGGGGTAGTACTCTGCCATACAAAAGAATAAACTTGTTGTTTGTAGGCCTATTGATACACCTTGAGACCATATTAAGAGAAACAAGCCAGACCAACAAGTTTAGTGTCACAGATAAGAAACACAAAGTATAACTAAAAAGTAAAATAAAAGGTAGATAATAGGAAGTAGGGAAATAAATCTTTTTTTCTTTGAATTCCTGGAAGGGGATCAAGAAGGAAGAAGGGAGAAGGGAGAGGAAGGAGAAGAATGAAGAATTGAGATGTGTCTACACATGTATCAACTCAGAAGAAATGAAATCATTATCTAGTGCAAACATGAACTTATAAAAAGTTAAAAACTAAAAAATAGATTTTATCGAAGATTGGATGGTCTCTTCTAGACTGAGTTACGGAGGAGTGAATGTGGTGGAAGAGCTAATTTCAGGATAAGCTGTATACTAGTGTTCATTGAATTGGAAGCACAGAAGGCCTGTGATATTAAGTCAAAGCCCAGTGGCATGATCTTGATTTAATGGAGGAGTAAAGATTTTGTAGTGTTGATCATGTCTTCTATAGTTTGAGTGTATCACTTCTACAGTTCACGTTGAGGTTGAATTTTCACTGCAGTGGTGTTACATGGTGGGGCCTTTTGAACTTGATTAGGACAGAAGGGCTCTGCCCACATGAATGGATTAGTAAGGTGTGAGTAGTCTGGAAGGAGCTGGCTTCAGCCTTTGTTGACCTTGTGCCTTATGAGAATGCATGAACAAAACTGCAACACTTTGAAGGTGGAGAGAGCCACCATCATCAGATATGGGATTCTGATAATTTGATCTTGGATTTTCAAATTTCTAGAATGGTGAGGAATTATATTTCTTTTCTTGTGATTTACCCAGTGTCAGGGATTCTGTTATAGGAGCACAAGTGGACTAACATATTGATTAGTGGGTATTAAAGAGACTCTGAGGAACAGGATGAAGATGACCATTTTGAGAAGCAGCCAGGAGATAAGCTGTTGGATTTTCTTGAGATATCCAGGGAGAACTTATGGAAACATATAATGAAATATCATTTACATTAAAAATCTTGCTGATGCCCAGGTCAAATTCAGGACTATAACTACATATGTATATAATTAAAATATTACTGTTACAGATTAAAGGGCTGACAGTGGCAAACACACTTCTTTATTTTTTCTTTCATTTACTCAAAATATATTTGAGGATGTACTACATGTCAGATATTATAAGTAGTGAAACTAGAAATGTAATATGTCAATGTAAAAATTAATTTTTACTTTTGAGGGAGGAAAGGATTTATAAGGAAATTATTTCAATGCAATCCCAGTCAGTTGCTACTTGTCAAGAATGTGGTGCATATAATAAGGAGAGAACAGTGTATGAGGCCTTGTGGACTTGCAAGTCTTTTTATATTAGGTTATTAGGTTGTAACTGAGTTGAATTTTTAATAAGGAAAATTTTTCCAGGCGGAAAGTTGAGAAAAATCAGATAAAATTAGATGTACAAAACTAAAGAAGTGTTATAGATTATGTGATGTGGATTGGAGAGTAGGATGTGCTTGTGAAGTAAGTTTTGAAAGTAGATTCAGCTAGCATATCTGCCTAAAAGTGGACTGAGAGTCATGGAAACCATCATTTTAAAAAAAGCTTCTGAATATTTCAGTTACATTTTCTGCCATCAAGAATGTGCTCTCCAGATAGAATCAAAAAGTTAGGAAATTAATCCAATACCTTGATGCCGTATCTTCTCTGACTCCACTCAAATTCTGTCAGTGCCTTTTATGGCAAACAGACAATGTCCAGTATCATGAGCCATATATACTTATTTTATCAGAAACTTTCAATTTGAAGTAGTTCCTTAGTCACCCCTTCACTTGTTCAATGCTTTTGAAGAGTTCTGTTGTACAGAATCTTCTCATTTCTTCAGGATGCCTCTTCACAGTTATAGTCCTATACACATTTGGAAACATCTCACTGATGTTGTGGGGGTCTTCCTCATTTCTTCTTATCAGGTGGCTCACATTGTTTTGATTTGTCCTCCAATTTGATGTTAACTTTGATCATGTTATTAAGGTAGTATTTGCTAGGCTCTTCCACTAGGAAGTTCCACTTTCAATGCTATCCAGTTAGTAAGTGCTCTTAGGAAGGTATGTTTGAAAGCGTGTATATTTCTCATGTCTTGTTAAATTTAAAATAAATTCTAATTTTACTCTATGAAATATAGTTTAATAATATTATTTATTTTGATTGTCAAGGGGTCCTGTGGTGACCATAGGAGCCTCTTCAAACCGGCCTCTGTATCCTTTCATTTGACCCTATTATTTTGGTAGCACACACCTCCTTAGTATAGAAACAGTATATTCTGAGATCATCATACTATCTCTGTGCCCCATATTTGAAATCAACCTGATTCCTTATGGGAGAGAGTGCTGTTTATAACCAAAATAAGTCTGTTCAGTGCTGTTAAGGTGCTGCTGCTCCCAGCCACTGTCTATTGAAAGAGCCAGGGGACATCTGTTTGAAAACACCTTTGTATGTCTATACCTACCTGCCTACTTACCTACATACATACACACAATATGCGCACATATCTACATCTATGCTGTATCTACCCATTATGTTGTTCTCATAATAACCTCTTTGATTCCAGTTCACCATCACAGTAGTCACTCCCACTTTTTAATTCTCCTCTCTGACATTGACAAAATATAATTTTCCTTATTTTCTCATTCTATTAATCTTCTAGATAATTGGTATTTTTTTTTTTTGCCACCACCTCATCTTCACAAATACCACAATGGAGGTTTTGTGCCATATTCTCACTCCTACATTCTGTATGTATCAATATTTCTATACTGAAGTATGAAAAAATTTCTAGCTTAGACCCACAGGAAAGTCATGGAGACTTCACCCTTGTTGAGCTTTGGCTGTCTGGGTGGGCATCCTTCTACAGTGTGGCTTTTTTGGCTTTGTTCTGATGTTGTTTTAATAGAATCATAACAAGATAATCTACTACCTCAGTCCTGGGGGCTATAATGCCACACCTGGCTTTCTTCACCTCGCCTTTGAAGGATCCTTTCTTCGTCTCATTTGGACTCTGGTACCCTCACCTCCTCTCTGCGACCCCACTGGAATTACATGGCTCCCTCTCTACCCACTGCTCATCAGTACCCCCCTTCCTCCATGTGTTCTCATCTTGTTTGTTTCTATTTAATGGGTTCTGGAAAGACTTTTCAAGAAGGCAAAACAGAAGGTATAGCAGAAGAGAAGTGAAAAGGAAGAGCTATCATTATTTTTAATTGGAGGACATGGTATAATGGATTAGAGTTTTAGAGCAAAATATTTGGAAACTGTAAGGAGCTTGTTAAGAAGCCATAAGGTTAGTTGGGTTAAGAGTGAGAAATTGGCATAGCTCTCATATATTAGATGATGCAGATGTAGGTCTGAAGTGGGACAGGATTTTACAAAAGTATTTTTGAGAGTGGAAGAAATGAGTAATCAATTAAGTAATTCGCAGCTAAGGCAAATGAGGTCAATTCTAAGACAGTGTTTTAACTCCAGTTTGGGAAGCAGTGGAAGGCATTGTTCAACTTGGATCTTATTTGTTTAAATAATCTTTTCTTGTTCCCTTCCTAGTATTCAAGATGTCTGGATTCCATCCTTCCTCATACTGCTCTTTGTGGCCTAGGCTGTTCAGAAGACACCATTCTAAGTATTTTATTATAAAACTAGACGAAATACTCATTTTGTTCCTTAGGACCTTATCCTTTGTAATATTTTTTTCTCAACACTAAACCAAATGATAAAACACATATTGTGACAATCTTGATAAAAATACATGGCTATCTGACTTTATAGCCCTATCTGATATATGAATCACCAGAGGTCCTAATGTCAATGGAAAGCAGGGAAAATAACACCACTAAAGAGCTACTTAGACTGCAGAAAACTCAGCAACCATGAATTTGAATGTTGTTTAGACCAATAAGCTAAGCGATAAACTGTTTGATAAAGGGGCTTTTGTCCAATTAAAAAATGGCCAGAATGAACATCAAAGACTGAAAGAAAACAAAAAATAGTCTCTACCTTGTAATCAAAGTTGAAACATGAAAGGGAGAGAAATGATGCTCAGGTTCTGGAAATCGAAGTCTATATCATCGATCATTCTCATGTCTTGTTTCTGTTCCAATATCCATTAGTTATCAGCACAGATACAGCCAACACCTCTCAGTCATGGGTGACTCTTCCTCGTGGAAAGTGGTAAGACACAATAAATTCTTTCTTCATGGAAGCCACCTTGAAGGAAAAACAGTTAGTACATTTCAGGCAAAGAAATCAATAGGACCCACAGAAAGCTTCAGAGAAAGAAATTGAGTATTCGGAACTTACTGGGTTATAACTTTGGCCTAAAACATTAATAGATATTATTTAAAATTGTTTTAGCATTCTTTCTCTTATTTTTCATGTTCTTTTATTTGTGACTTCCTAAATTTCATTATAGTACTTGACATAAGTACTCCTTATTTGCTATCTAGAGAAATTTGGCAATGTTCTTGTATTTTCTCTAACTTTTACAAGAGCAGTATTAAAAAATTCAAATAACATGAATAGCTTCTGCTATGCGGAAAAAAAATCTTGAGAAAGTGCTTATACTGCTGGTCTTATCAGGAGTGCACTATTTTCAAAGGAGTGGATATCAGTCAGGAAGAGAATAAAATGTTGATTATTAAAAGCTCTTATCTTGAAAGAGTAATATATAGCAGTGATAAGATATGGAAATATTTAAATATAATCAGCCTGTGCCATAGAAATATCTATATCTCATATATTTCTGTTAGAATGTAGAGAAAGAGGAGAGAAATCATTAAGAGCTGAGGTGACAGGAAAACAATCATTCTTCGGTGACAAAGTTTAAACAATATTTGTTTGCCGGCTTAGATTTGTACTAGAAGAGAAATAGCCTCATGAAATAAATCATGTTCCATATGTTCCTTCTTAGATTTTGTTACATGAACTTTCTGAAACCACTTGATTCTTGTTAGATAATGACTTTTGTCAAAAAGTTGTGTGATCAGTAGAAATCTAGGTGAGAAAAATCTATGAAACAGAAATATTAACAAAAAATATTCAGAGTTGGCATTCAAACTCTTCCATTATTTTAATCCATGATGCTTTTCAAACAGTAATGATAACCCATTGTTTCCTGTGGTAGAAAACAGCATTTTATTTTTAAGAATCCATTTGCTTTCACATCTGACTCTACAGAAAGACTGTATTTCTATACTTCCTATGGTCTAGGAGACACCATGTGCCAAGTTCTGGTCAATGGAATGTGTTCAGAAATGATGTATGGTCTATCCATCTCTACCTTCTAAAGAGATTTCTTTATACTATTTTTGTTATTTTCTTATAGAGCCATTTTTTTTTTCTGTCTGTTTGTTTTGAGAAACCAGAGATTGAACTATGGACCTTGCGCTTGCAAAACAGGTGCTGGAACTACTGAGCTAAAACCCTGGCCCATTATTTTTGTTATTTTTGTTATTTTGATCTCTGACTGGAAGCATGTAGAGATCCTGAGGAGGCCATAGAAAGGACTATCAAAACAGAAGTATTCCTGAGGTGCCATGTATAGTGCTGCCTCTGGTACAACTTTTGAAAGTGTAATGTACACTTTTTAAACTGTACCCTTTTTAAAAACAAACTTCCATCTATAAGCCACTGATATTTGGAATTTCCTGCCAAACCCCCTCATATTTCAAACCCTATTACATCCTATGAGTGCAGGCTAGACCTCATATGGCTAGCGTGGCATGTCTCATGTGTTGTTATTACAAGTTACTCTGGGACATTTACCTGGACAATATTCCACCATATGTCTGCTTTCCAAGATCCTGCACAAATTTTAAGACTCAAACAGAATATTACCTCCTCATGGATTTCTTCTCTGTCATCTACAGTAAGATCAAAATTTTCACTATGGTAATGTTCTAATTCTTCCAGTACTTATTTTTAAATTTTCTCTTTAGTATGCTTCTTTTATATGTTTTCTTCTATCTGAGGATGCATATTTAGTGTATACTATTATTCTCTATTCTTTTATTATGTTATTACTCATAAGCTTTTAACATACAAATATGAGAAGTCATCATTCTGTAACCTGGGAAGAGATTTCACTAGAAACTAACCATCTGTCACATCTCTTTTGTTTATAAGCTACCTAATTTTTTGCATTTTGTTTTTGTAACAGCTTTAACAGACTTAAGAGATAAAATTTTGCATAACCTTAGCATCCTGGGTGGGTAAATAGACTATAATATTGGGAGATTAGAATTTTTAAACATCTTTAAGAAAGAGAAAAATATATTTTTATATTTTAAAAGTACATGCATTTTTTTTTT
>PVIC010023575.1:0-26734 GCA_004025085.1 Thryonomys swinderianus | reverse complement strand
GAAGGAATGGAAATAAAGAAGAATTAAGTATGTACACATACAGATTCCCTACAATGATCATGGTCATTATGCACAACAAATATGTATTAATATTTTAAGTAAAAATAAATACATAAATAAAAGAAAATAGACCAAGACACAGTATAACTGCTAAGAAAAAATTTAGTTCCACTTTACTCTCTTTCTTTAAAATACAAACCTCACTGGCTGTGGTGGCTCACGCCTGTAATCCCAGCACTGAGGAGGCAGAGCCAGAAGGATTGCTATGAGTTTGAGGCTTGCCTGGACTACATAGTGAGCTCAGGGCCAGCCTGAACTACAAAGCGAGACCCTGTCTCAAAAAAACCTAAATAAATAACCAGATATTTCAAATGTCATGCTGTTTTGTTTTTGTTATTGTTATTGTTTTGTTTTGTTTTCCTACAGTAGCTTCGTAGTGTAATTTCAAGTAAGGGATTATGATGCTCCTGTGCCTTGTCCATGTTTTTCAGAATTGTTTTTGCTACTCTAGGTCTCTTTCGGTTCCAAATGAATTTTAGATTGTTTTCTTTAATTCTACGAGGTATGCTATTGGTACCTTGATCAGGATTGGATTAAATTTGGAGGATTATGGCTATTTTCACTATATTCATTTTTCCTACCCAAGAACAAGGGATATTTTTCTATTTTCTGATATCTTCTTCAATCTCCTTTTTCAGAGTACTATAGTTTTCAATGTAAAGATCTTTACTAGTTTTGTTAGACTGATTCCTAAGTATTTGATTTTTTTTTAGTGCTATCATGAAAGGAATGATTTCTCTAATTTTTCTGTCAGTGAGTTTGTTATTCATGTACAGGAATGTCATTGATTTTTCAGTATTGACTTCTATCCAACTACACAACTGAATTTGGTTATTAAGTCTAGAAGTCTTTTGGTGGAGGTTTTGGCCTTGTCTATGTAGAGAATCATGTCTTCTGCCAATAATGATAATTTAACTTCTTCATTTCCTATTGTTATTCCTTTTATTTCTTTGCCTTGTCTAATTGCTCTGGCTAAAATTTCTAGAACTGTATTGAACAGAAATATTGAATAGGAATAGAGTGGTGATAGTAGACATACTTGATTTTAGAATGAAAGCTTTCAAGGTTTGACCATTTAGTATAATGTTAACCGTTGGTTTGTCAATAAATGGCTTTTATCAGACAGACCATCAACTGTAATTTTTTAAAGATTTTTATTGTGAATGGGCTTTGGACTTTGTCAAATACTTGTGCTGAATTTCTGGAATCTTGACTATTATATGCTTTATTTTGGTCATGGTTAATTATATGTCTCATTTATCTGTATGTCAAATTCTTGGGAAGTTTACTTCTATGAACAGGTATTTTATGTCATTCTTACTGTCTCTTGCTTATTGATTGATCCTGATTAATCTTATATTGTGCCCTGCATCAGCTGTTGGATTGATTTTTTGTGGTCCTTAGCTCTTTTAAGAAGTATTTCTTTTTGTGATTGCTAACCACTGTCTTGTCTTCTGGATCTCATATTCTGTCCTCACATAGGTCTGGTCAACTAGGTATACTTTCAGTAGAATTTTTCATCTGGGTATCTGTTTGAGTCTGTTTCATGAATTCACATTCTTTCCGATGTCTGGCATTTATGGTTTCCATCCTCTTCCTATTCTCTTCTATTTTTTTAACCTCTGTCTATCTTAGATTCACTGAGTGTGTCTTTCATTATCATGATCTCTTTTTTTTTACCTGATGGATTATTCTGTTCTGACTTTCTCTATACCCTCATTCATCTGCCTTTTTGTTAGTTTTCCTTTGTTTTGATGTTAATTTCAGCTGCTACCATTTCAGAAAATTCAGGCGGCTTCTGATTTCTTTTACCTCAATGTTCCCTAGACTTGTCCTTAGTGGTCTGGAGCTCTTAGCTTGAGTTTTGCTTCTGCATCTTGTCATTTTCTATTTTTAATTTTAATTTTTGTGTGTGTGTTGATGCTTGTAAATCACTTATGGTAGGTAGATTTATCACTACTGTTGAGGTTTCCCTAGGAAATTTACTATTCCTCAGAAAGGTCTTCTAGGTATAGCTGGCTCTTGCCTTTGAGTCTGTCCCAAGATCTGACCTTCTCAGTTTATTAGAGATGAGAAGTTGCTATCTATTTGCTTCATCACTTAGTTCTTAGTACTGAATTATGGTAGCGATCATGAACCTAGATAGTCACAGTGTTGTCATATAATGGAGAACAACTGATTGCAACAGATATGAATGATACCCTGGCTAAAGGAATATAGTTAGCAACAATGCCATTAAGCACCACCTAGAAACTGACAAAGAGTGACACCTGTTTATTTGGTACCTTTAAGCATAAGAGCAAGATCTATAGTTATAGAACAAAATCCAACACAAATAGAAACTTGTGTGCAGTCAATTCTCTCTTATGGGGAGTTTTTACAAAAGAGAGAATTTAAGAGAAATAATTGAAAATTGGGAAATATAATAGAAGCAAGGCTAAGGGAAGATCACCCAAGCTTTGGGACCCTGAAGAAGTAAAACAGGAGAAAAAAGAATGAAGAAGAAAGCAAAAGCGTATTGAAGCAAATCAGAAAGACTCGAAATAATGTTTACTCACAAGAAAACAATTTAAAAAAATTTTAAAGGCAGTTAAGGAGAGGAGAAAGATGAACACAACAAAAAAAACATAAAAACGTAAACAACCAAAACAAACAGAAAAAGGAAAACAAACAAACAAACAAAGACAAAACAGTGAAATTCCCCTGGTGTCCACAGTTCTGGGATGGTGCGTCCAAGACAGAGGACAAATCTGCTGTGCAAGCTGCCCAGGTCTGCAGTGGGATTGCTCTGGGTGTGGGGCTGGTTTTGGCCTCTGGATAAGAGGCTTGAGGTTATAGTCGTCAGCCAGCAGCTCTCTATTTCCCTTGGCAGTCCCCTTCTCTTCAGTATTAGCCTCTGTCTCTATGTTGCTCTGCAGTTGCTTGTGGTTCCTTCAGACAAAGATAACCTGAGGCTGCTCCCACTCCCTCTTTCAGGGGCCCCTTCCGGCCCTTGCACAGACACCTCTGCTTCACCCTGCTGGTCTGTGTCTCAGTTTCTACCTTAAGGCAGCTACGATCCTCCCTCACCTCACCTTGCTCAACAAAACCCGGCAGCCTCTTCCTCTGCTCCTGTGTGTGCCCGTGGAATTTGCTGCCAGCGTCCAACATCCTGTGTGTCCAGGGAAGCAAAAGAGCCAAGGGGCCATGCACTGTAAACTGTCCTCTGTGCTGTAGTTTGCCACATCCCTGCAGTCCTTCAGCTTTTGGGGAACTTCCCAGAATGACAGTTCCTGCACTGTACGCAGGCGGAGGTGCTGGGGAGAGCTGCGGACCGCTCGGCCATTTTCTAAAGTCTTACATCCGTGTTTCGTTCAAACTACAAACTTCTTATGTCAGATTGATTTTTGGCATCAGAATACATTTTTCTCCCATCCTTCCATTTACCTTTTTTCTAAAGTTGATTTTCTTTGAGAAACCACAACCTGCCTCTTCCTCTACACGGCCATTATTTCCTCATAAAGCTTATAATTATTTGTCTTAAGATCACGGATACCCTCAAGGAAAAATGTTCTCATATTAGTATTGTTGCAAGTTTTTCTTTCTGTGAAAGTTCCCATAATTTAATGATATTTTAGAACTGCTCATTTGAAGTTGAAATGTAAGTTTATTTGAATATAAACACAAGGCACTGCATCTATTGTGCACTTCAAGTTATGTATTGTCCATGTATTTGTTGTTAACAGATGAATCTGTGGGCCTCCCTGGATGGGTAGTTGCTTCACACCCTATTATTAGCACATCTTAGTGGAATTCTCTGTGTCTGGTTTTCCATGTTTTATTATATGTTTATTTTAAAACACTCTTAAATACTTAACACTTTGGCTCCCAAAGCATGTCAAAGACTATCCTGGCCAGCAAAACTCTGGGAGCTGTCAGAGTGGAATGACAACTCTGAAATTGTTGGTCACTTTCATCAGACTTCTAGTTCTACCTGTAGAGTTGAACTGAGTGTTTTTCTCTTAGAAATATATTATTTTAAATATTTTGATTCATATAATAGTTTATTCATATAGGAGCTTGGTTGCTCTGTTTAAAACAGATTTTCTAAAATCCTAGTGCTATATGTTTGTTTTTTCTATATTGCTTTCATTATCCACTTGAAATTGTTCTAATGAGAATGGATAGTAGGTGAATTTGGAGATATACAATCTGCAGGGACTCCAGTAAACCTGAGTAAAAAATTATCCACTGTCCTAGGCAGCAAGAGACAGCAAGTTGGGATAAAGTGATAAAGAGCTTTGGAAGTCTAGGAGTATTTTCTGTCATCTTTGTTTCACTGTTTCACTAATTAGGTAAATTTGGCCAGATTGGTGTAGGTAGACAATAGCTTAATAATCAGGGAGCTTGGAGAATGTGGATGGTATTTGGTCCACATCAGATTTTCTCAATCTGCCAATATTTTGGGCGGATAATTTTTTTTTGAGACAGGGTCTCCCTTTGTAGTAGCCCAGGCAAATCTTGAACTCAGCAATCTTCCTGCCTCTGCCTCCTGAGGGCCGGGATTACAGGCATGAGCCACCATGCCCAGCACTGTGGTATGTGGTATTGATTGCTGGTGGGCGTGAGTCTCCACGCCCAGCATTCTACGTGGTTACTGGGATCAAACTCAGGACCTTGCGCTTGCGAGGCAGGCCCCAGAACCACTGAGCTAAATCTCTGGCCCTGGGCTGGATAATTCTTAGCTGTGCAGATGGTCTTTGACATTATAGGACGCTTAGCAGCACAGCCGGCTTTCACCTATTGTTTGCCACTATTGGCCCCTATTCTAAGTCAGACAACCAGTAGGGTCTCCTGAGGTAGTCTCCAGTTGCTTGTGGTTCCAGACAAAGATAACCTGAGGTTGCTACCACTCCCGCTTTCACGGGGAGTGCTGTATATGTTCATTTTTTTGTTTTTTGAGACAGGGTCTCACTTTGTAGTTCAGGCTGGCTCTGAGCTCACTATGTAGCCCAGGCAAGCCTCGACTCAGCCATCTTCCTGTCTCTGCCTCCTGAGTACTGGGATTACAGGTGTGAGCCCCCATGCCCGGCATGTTCATTTTGTTATATATGTTCATTTTTCATCTTTTGGTATTATATTCCTATTATCTTAGGAATAACTGAAGGCTAAGAAAGGAAAATATTTAAGTATTTTTTCCAAAAGCCCTAAGAATCCCAGGCAACTGTCATTTTAAAAGATGAAGAAAATCTTAACTAAAGCTATTTTCTTAGGTCCTAGATGGAAAGTATTATTGTTTCTGTTCATTTTGTCCATTACTTTTTTTTTTTTTTTTTGAGGACAGGGTCTCGCATTGTAGTTCAGGCTGGCTCTGAGCTCACTATGTAGCCCAGGCAAGCCCTGAACTCAGCAAACCTCCTATCTCTGCCTCCCGAGTGCTGGGATTACAGGCGTGAGCCACCACGCCCGGCCATTTTGTCCATTACTAAAACTGCTTATCTATTGTGAGTTCTAAAAAATTCTGAAGCAAACCAGGTGCATGAATCCGTATTTTGTCATTAAAACACTAAGAACATTAACAGAATTGCTCAGGATCTTAGCCTAGCATTGGGATTTAAATCCATCTGAGAGTCTGTTTTTTTTTTTTTCCTACCTAACAATATAAAGAAAAGGCTAAAAAATAAAAAACAAACAACTCCAGATGCTGAGGATGCAGCATTTGATAGTAAGCCTTTGGGAGGGAAAAGGGAAAAAGAAATAGCCCCACTGGGAACAGTAGTGTGTTTCCATCTGTTAAGCAACAAATTCAGGCAGCATGAGAAGTAGGCAGCTGAGAGCGTGGCCTGGCACTCTCGATTAGGTTGCCAGTGCTGCTCACATTTGCCTTTGCTTAAATATCACGTGGGCGGCCTGGTAAGTACCCAAGTCCTCTTTTTTGGTGATCTGATTCAGAGAGTTTGAGGTTGTGTCCAGAAATATGTATGTTTAAGAGGCTCCTAGCAAACTGAATGATTAATCGGGTTAGGAAACACTGAAGTCAGCCTTGACTACTACACTTACTACTCAGCGTGCAAATCCCAGGCCTGCAGCAGCAGGATCAGCTGAGCATTTGTGAGGAGTAGACTCTACTCCAGTGGCGGCGAAGCTATGGCACGCACACTGCAACAGACTGTTTGTATCACTGAAATCTCTAAAAGGTTTGCTATCCCTGTTCTAGGCTAAATTCTGCTTCAGTGAGTTTGAGAAGGTTGAATGAGATCATACTTTTCTTATGAGCTCCCAAGAGTTGCTGATACTGGGCTGTATGTATTCTTTTGACCTTAAGTACCACCCAGATTAGTCAGTAGAAATAAGTAGAGATAAGAGCACTGAATTATAGGATTCCTTTTTTGGTGGTACTGGGCATTGAACCTAGGGCTTCACACTGAACTATTCCTCCAACTATTTTTTTTTAATTCTTCAATTTGAAACCAATTCTCACTATGTAGCCAGCCTGGGCTTGAACTTGCCACCACCCTCCCTCATTGTGCCAGAGTCCCAGAACTGCCAGTGTACATTACCACACCTGGATCAAATCCTTTATGATAATAAGTGTACTGTCCAGGATCCCAGGTTAAAGTATTTCCAGTGAAATTCTGGGAAATGTCCCCAGGGGAAAGAACAAGTGTCATCTGCTATGTCAGGGTTCCTGTCCTCAGAGTCCCCATTCTACAAGCATAAGGCAGGCTTTGGTGTTTTTCTGCCAAACATACCTCATGTAGCTGCTGTTCCTCTACCAGATAACCTGAGCAGCTCATCTCTAATGCATTTCAGAATGAGTTTGTAAAAAGGAGGGGTGCATGATTTTATTTATTAATTGTGAAAGGCAGCCTTACTATGGGCTCATTTTTATTGATTGCAGCATATATCATTGGCATCTTTGTATTGATGGAATCAGGTAAAAGCACACTTTCAGGCTTTTAGGGGAGAGTATCCAAAAGGCAAGTTATAATGCACACAGGTGGGGTGGCAGGTGCAATAAATGTCGAAGCTGGTAGGCCAAGGCCCTTTCAAGGAAGATACCATTCACGTGTTAGTCCAGCTAAGCCTCGTTGGCTCTGATTGGTCCCCATGCTTCTCTGTGAGTCCTTTGACATAGCCCAGTGATGTGATGTACTGTCTTTCATTCAGTTCACAAACCTCACCTGCAAGCAGAGATCACTCGCTGCACAGCAGAAAAGGATGGCTCTCCCAAAGGAGGTGATTCGATGCTCTCCGAAATAACAAATGTCCAGTGTAGATGACCACTAATAACTTCAGAAAGCAGTATCTCTTAAACTGGTATTTGGTGGTGCTACAGCAACTAGGGCTGCAATGCTTCAGGAGAGAGAGGGTTGAGATAATAAAAATGAGATATGGCACATGAAATCCTTCAGGAAACATCATCTCAAAGAGCCAGTACTATGAAGGAAAGTCTGTTTCCGTAAGAGGAGAGCCTATTCTCAGACTACGTGGACTCTTAGGGGGATCATATAAACACTGTCTTCTCAAGCTAATTTTCAGATTCATCCTTCCCCAAAGACCAGCCATACATTTGGAGATGCAGTGCCTCTGTTCAAATGTCCTCATCTGCATGTATTTGGGAAAGTAGCATTTATGATAGAGCTCTGGTTCTTCACACAGGAAGTTAGAAAACAGTGCCTGCCTCCCTACCAGGTACACAAATGTAGTGTGGCAGCGACGGACAGAGCCCCTGTCTGTTTTCATCACTGTTTTACCCAGGAGCTCTTATGAGGATGCAGAACAACTGCTCAGTGTTTTGCTGAGTCGATAACTAAATGAGTGCATTTTTTAAATGCCTGACATATAGCACGTGCTTTAGCATATGTATTTTTTCTTCCTTGATTACATGAGGGCTCATTTCAGACTCTGCAGCAAATGATTCTCATTTGGCTAATTCAGGCCTTCTTTGGACACCCAAGCGAACACTTGAAATTCTGAGCACTTCTGACTGTGCCGCAGCACCTTGCCTTGGTTTCAGAAGTACACCTCCCTGTAGCACAACCAGGGTGCTGGAGAGAGAGGTGGAAACCTTCCAGAAGTCGTGCTGGGTGGGCTCTCTGACTTCGCTGGTTGTGAAGCAGGCTTTCTTACTTCTGAGGAGGAACCTTTGAAACATTTCTTATGTAATACTGTGTGTGTGTGTGTGTGTGTGTGTGTGTGTGTGTGTGTGTGTGTGTGTAGTTCCAAAAAAATCTTTTTAAAAGAGTTGCTATGTGAGTCCACTTGGCTGTCACAGAATAAGCCTCACAGAAACCTAAATACCATTCAGACTTTCTGGCATCTCCAAAGAGGGTGTTTCTTCATTATTCCCCTGATGCAGGTCCGAGGTGGAATCTAGCTCGTGCACAGCGTGCCTGGTCTGTTCCTTGCCCACTTCTGATTTTCCAGGGCAATTTGGAAATGAAATTTCGTGCTCTCTTTGGCAGTACACATACTAAAATTGGAAGTGAAATTGCATACAATCCAGCCTTTCTCCAGTCATCATATTTAACTTCATTTGTAGTTCGCAGACCTGCTGGGGTCAATGAATATGAGTGAATACAGGCACTTTAGCATCTTGAAATCATGTTTTCTGTCCAGAGCTCGTGATCTTTCTCGTACACATTAGAGCAACTTTATATCATCTCCAGGAGGAATTCTGTGGTGTTTCTCTTGAGGAATAATTTTAAATTTTAAATTGTTGCCAATCCTAGGGTGGGACAAACCTTTCTCTGAGCTTAGCCCGTGACATAAATTATAGGATTGATAACATATATCCTCAGAGCCTGAGCCTTTTAACAATGGGATTTGGGCTCAATAATCCAGTTTATTTTAACTTTCTGTTACATTCTCCCGACAGTTGGGCAGCTTCTGTTCTTTTATTTTGTTGCCTACTCTGACCTCCCACCCTACTCCCACAGAGTGAAGTGGCATCAGGGAAATGTGAGCCCAGAGACACATTGGCATAATGAGGGCTTGGTAAACACTGCAAGGAGGGAGATTCATTTAGTTGGGTGACTTGTATTAGAGGTCAGTTATATAGTTTGTGTATAATCATTTTCCCTTTCTCTTTCCCCATATATCAGACCCTGTTGCTTTCATAAGCCAAACAAGAAGAAAATCTAAAAGCTGTCATAGGATAGATGTCAAGCCAAGTGTGAGAGGCAAAGCGGTGCTATGACTTGAGGATTTTCTCCGTTCCAGTAATCCATGTAGCTAGTGAATTCTGAGTTCTTTTGTACCAGTTACTGTATTCATGACTTCAAATGATTTTTCTGATTTAATTCATTTTTCCTGGTTTCACATGATCATAGCAATAGAGTTAAATTTTGAATACTCATAAATTATGTAGTGTCTTGATTATTAAATACTTTCCTCTACTTTCAAACAAATTGGGAAATATTTGAAAACACAGTGATAGTAAATGTTAACTGTTAAAAGAATGGATGGAAGGATAGATAGATACGTACATACATACATACATACATACATACATACATACATACTTATTAGCAGCTGGTAGAGTTGATAGTATTAAGTTTACCTTTCCGTAATCAAAATCTTAGAGACTATAGAGATGCCCTGGTCCCATGATTCTCAAAATGGTGCCTGGACAAGCAGCTTCAACATTAGCATCATCTGGGGACTAGTTAGAAATGTAAATCTCTGATCTCTCCCAAGATGTACTGAATCTAACTCTAGAGTGAAATGAGCAGTCTTTCTTTAACAAGATGATCTCAGGGCATATTTTATTCACCAATCACCAATCTGGCCACACCTCCATAGTTTATAAATAACAAACAGACCTAGAGGACCCAGTCTTCCTAGTTTGTATTGTCCTGGGGTCTGGTTTCAGGAAAGATTCTCAAATACAGTTTTTCAGAAGGGTGTTCTGACTGAACATTGAAAAAACACTCAAGGAAAGGTAAGTTTACAAATTCTGCTTTGGGTAATCTACTGTAATATTCTGTTTTCAACTGTCCATTCAAATATGGTCACTGGGACTCTTTTAACTCTGGTTTCTTTTTGGTAAGTTGGTAGTAGACATACTTGTTTCACTGGCATGATCTAAAAGGTAGCTAAACAAATTTTGTGGCAGAATGTTGAAAATAAAGTATTATGTAAAAATAGTCTCCAAGTGACTGAATTTCAGTCAGTTAGGATTGCACCTTTTTGTCCTAAATTGTCTGTCACTGAACTGTGTGGTAACTTTTCTGTCTATGCTTTTCTTAACTGAGTGATAGATTTGATGGGTTTATGTTTACATAATGGTACTAAAATATGCATTCACTTAATTACTGGTGGATTAACAGATCAGAAGACTGTGATCAAATATGCTGACTTTCTGCCTAACAAACACTGTATAAATGAAATGAGTCTTATAAAAATGAGGAATTAGAAATCCAACTTATGAAATCACTTGTAAAATAAAGTTGAAAACTATAAAAATTTAGATTTGTGTGAAATTTTATAGGAACAATTATTTGTGTAGAATCGAGTGTGTAGAAATACTTTCTAGTTTATCTAATTAAGTTTATAAAGGGCTAAAACAAGGCCTCCTTTTAAAGTTGAGAAGGTAGAACTTAGAAATTGCAGAGAGTTGTTTTGGAATTGGGGCTTGGTCTAGCTGTCATCTTGAGTTTCTGTTGTTGTTGTTGTGTTGTGTTTCCTCAGAAAACTGAGGAAAATGTTGAAACATGCAATGTATGGGTAAAAATATTTCACCCTGAAGCTTAGAAATACAGTAGTAAGTTGAGTTAATAGAAACCAGGTGATTTTAACAGTCAGCCTCACCAGGAAACTAGATATTTCCTTGTATAGACAGCCAGATAGTTTGTCTTTATTTCCTTTCTCTTTATTTTTACTAAATTTCCTCTACCATACCTATGATCTTTTCATTCTAAGAGACAGATAGGATGTTTGAGTACTTAAGTTTTCTCTCTACTCTGATAGAGCTTTGGCTTCCTCTTTCTGCTACAAATGTGCTACTGAAATCTTTTGGCATTTTCTACTTAACACTAACATGGCAAAGTGCTTAATAATTCTAAATTCTAGAACAGTATGCCCTGAGCTTTGTGATCTTTTGTAGCATGAATGCTCAAATATATAACCACTCATTTCTTACAGATTGTAGAATATACTTTTATAACAATGAGACTTAAACAATGAATGCTTGTGGAGTGGTTGTCAACTATGGCCATGACTAAGGTTTGTGTGGTTGAAAGCCTGGTCCACAGCATTCCCCAAAACTGAGCTCTAAACATGGTATTGTAGAGTGGGGGCAGCATCACTATGATGTGAGGGGCTCTATCACAGGGAGCAGGTGGTGACAGGAGAAGCCCACGGAATGAATCCCCAGGTAAAAGGTACACCATTTATTGCAGAGCAGTGCACTTGGGAGAAAGGAAGCACTGGGTCAGTGATTGCAAACACTAGAAGAAATATTCACTGTTTAGTGCAGAGCCTATGGACAGAAGCAACTTCTTTTATTTATTTCAATTGAATTCTTTATTGGTACATTTTATATACAGCTCATAATCACACTTGAAATTGGGGGATTTTTACCAGTATATTATATGAGTTAATTCTCATCATTACCTATATCCCAACCCACCCCACAACACCCCACATGTGCTTTTTTTTCTTTTCACATCATATTCTTTCCCCTCATTACTGAAGCAACTTCTTATATCGGATCTAGTCAGTAGCTCAGAATTAAGGGCTTAGTTTTATCCCAGTCAGGCATTTGGAACATTCTCAGAAAAACTGCCTCCCAGTCATGAGGAATGGGCCAGAAATCTAGGAATCCTGTGCCAGCAATCTAGGATTCCTGGAAAAAAATGTGATCATGCAGAGTGACGACCCACCCTGGTTTGCTCAGAGAACCCTGGTTTGCACTGAGAACAGTGGAAGTTTGATCCTCAGGAACGTCTTAGTCCTGAACCAAGAAAGATGAGTTGCACCTCAAGTAGCCATGAGGCCCTGAAGGCCTTACTCCCTTATTTCCCAGAAAACGTAGCAAATACAGAACCTTGGCAGCAAGACGAGGTCCAGAGAGCTCACTCATTAGTTAGAGTTGTCTACGATTTGAGTCAGGGTAAGCTAGCATGCGGGGAGTCCCAGTTTGCCCCAGACTGGTCAGCTTGGGGCAGACAGGAACTGAGTAGTAATTAGATTTTTCTGGGGGGGTGAGACCGGGGATCAAACTCCAGCCCTTGTGTGTCCAAAGTTGTCACAGTACTACTTAAGCTAAATCCCCAGACCTAGTAATTAGATTTTTTAAAGCAATTCCAAAACAGACATTTGGCTTTGCTAGTCTGATAAATAGTAAAAGAGAGCCCTGATTCTTTCCACAATGATGACAGGTGAAAAGATGAGTGGTTAATGATGGCTGAGTCTCCTCCAGAAAGGAGTGTTGTACGACTTGAGTTCTTTTGATTCTCTCGTCCACACAAATGCCTTCCAGAGCCATGGGCCCCTCACAGTCCTTGCTGCAGTTGGTTTGATTTGTCCACAGATTAATTACTCTTTTCAAGGCTACAGTCAGGTCACCTGCAGTTTACCCTTACTTTGCAGACTGGTCTTATGTTAACTATCCTATTCTTAGTGTGATTCGTTATTATAGCAAATTTAATTTTGCATGAAAAACCTGATAACCAATTATATAACATTTGCATACTCAGAAAAAAATCCCTAAAAATATTTGTGTAAATTTCCTGATGTTCCTTTTGACTTGTTAACAGCCTCATCACATTAAATTGCTTCCCTAAACTGATTTAATACATCTGCCGTAAGTGCGGCTCATTTTCTTAAAAAAATAAGACTTAGTATAGGTAAATTCTTTTGCACTTGTAAGTCAACCATCTGGATTGCTGCCTGTATATGTATATCTTCAAACAGGTCTTGGGTGATTGTCCCAATACAAAGCACTCTAAGCCTGGGGGTTTTCAAACCCCAAAGGTCCACAGTTCACTCACTGAATACTTTCAGCAGCTTAATTCTTTGCAAGGGAGGTACTTAAAAACAGCCCCGGTGCAGCTCCATATTTATTATAGGTACTGCTCCTATGCTGATCTTTAAAAAGGCTCCTGCATGGTTAGTACAAATGTAGACTTCACAGCAGGTAGCTTTTGCTGGTTTTGCATGATTTTAATTAAACTTAGATATTTTTTCACCTGACACAAGAAAGTGCTTCAAAGTTTTCCAGGTCCCTTAAACTTTAAATGAGATTTGAAAAGAAACCTTGAACAATTTTTTACTGAATGTTAATGATAATTCAAAAAATTATAGTCTGATAGCTAGTAAGTCTTAAGAGTAGGGGTGGCATGTACAGGGGAATAAATGTAATAATGGTAGTTAATTAGTGACCAGTGAACACAGCTTAACAAAATTTAATGAGGTCGAACTCACATGGAGAGTTGGGCTCCTCCACCTCTAGAAATGAGTGAGTCTGTAGAAAACCCAAGAGTTGGGATTACTAACAAGTGTGCAGTAGATGTTAGGTCAGGAGCCAACACACAAATCATCTTTGAGGTAGATCCTAATTATCAGAAGAGTTTTTCATGAAGTGGACATAAACTGAGGGTAAGTGACCATTTTTGTGAGACCTCACAAAACCAAGAGGAGAAGGTCAGGTGGGTGGCCAGATAAGGGGAAGTGACGAGGTTTTGTGTTCCAGAATTGCTTACTTTCCTAGGAGTGAATTTGCAGATAGATGGGGGCTCTGGCCACAAGGTCTATCTCTGAATTAAGAGTTGCTTGTTACATTATTTTTCTCTTAATGTTCCAGTGGAAGAATTCCAACTCCTATAACCATGTTCCATCATATATTTAATTTTTGCTCTTTCCAGAGACAAGAAACTTCTTTCCTCCTGAATCAGAGACTTCTACTGTCAGTGGAAAATGGCTTTCCAATTACCTTTCCAACAAGAGAACAGTGCTTATTTACTTAGGGTTGTATCGGCCCTCTAGGTTACCATGGATCAAAGCTCTTTTTAATCAAAGGAGTGGTAATCACTTTATTCCACAAATCCTTTGGGAGCCTTCTAAGGATAACCTTAAATTGTTTTACACATAACAAGCTGCAGGGTTGAGTATGGAAGATGCTGAAAAACAGATTGTGTTTGGTCACTACCTAGAGAAAAGAAAAGTGTTACACAGTTTATTTTTATCACACAGGGAATAAATGACTGTAATGATGGTGTGTTAGTTGGCTATCGATTGAGCATAGTTCCTCAAAGTTTAGCATCATCTGGAGAGCTTGCTGAAAACATAAGATTGCTGAGCCTATCTTTAGGGATAACTGAGTCTAGGGAGAGCCCAAGAGGTACGTTGCTAACAAGTTTGCTGGTGACACTTATAAATTATCTTGTGTGCCATGCATTCTCTTCACTGCCCAAAGACCTTCCCTGTGTGATTGGTGGTTGTTTCCAGAGGTGGTTCTCCCCAGAGCAGTTTATCCTGACACTGGAGAATCAGTTAAGATGGAGGTTGAGTTTGGAGGACAAGGTGAAGGAGAAAATGGTTCTGTAGCCCCAGAGCACACCAGTCCTCCAAGTACTGCCTTTTCTCCTTGTTCTTCCATGACAGAGCTGGATACAACAACAACATAGAAGAAAGAGCTGCCCTATGAACATACTGCACAAACCCCCGATATAAGGCTCCTTTCAGGAGGCAGAGGCCTTTTGCTGAAAAGGGTTCTCTTAATTTCTTACCTTTTAGTTCTCATTTAGCATTCTCATGGTCCATTTTTTAAGAAATGAAGGGTAGTAGCCAAATATGAGCAGCTTTGCCCCCATGCTGCTTACTATACAAGCCTTGATCTTGGTATAAGAATTCATTTTGAAATATTAGTTAACCAGTCTTCAGAGAGTTCAGTGTTTTACTGTGGGGTTAGCTTTTTTTTTGGATGATGCTGGACAAGTTCAGGTGTTTTCAGCAGGAAGGCTGCCAAGTTGAAAAGAATTCAAGACTCTCCACATTACATTAGGAGCTCTCCAAGATGAAAACCTTAAATGAAAAGTGAGCTACTGAATAGGGTGCAGTGTGTCCTGATGTGGTGATAGTGAATTCAACTTTTACTTTGTTTTGTTGGTATTATAGTTTACGTTTAGATGTTCACCCAAAGCCTCATGCACACATAGGTGGGGCTTTAGGAGGTGACTGGATCATAGGTGTATAATTATTTTAGCTTATATCTAGATTCTTCCATCAGAAAGCCCCATGCATCATGGGGATAGGGAGAGCTCTGCAGAGGTGGCTGGATCTAGAGTGTGTGGAACAAACAGAGTATGATTTCTAAATCAGTCCACTGATTGGTTTGGCATAGTTCTGGCGAGGACTAAGAGTCTGAGTACTACACTTGCCCTAGGGTTGGGCAAAATACAAAATAAAGGACAAAAAGGGCTAATGTGCTCTCAGCTGCCTGCTTGCCGTGGACTATTTCTCTTCTCTGCTGTGCCTCCCTTCTTTGAGGCAGCCGACTATGAACTGAAGCCTCTGCATACTGTGAACCAAATAATCCTTTTTTCCTTTAACTTTGGGTGTCTGGTATTTTGTCTCAGCAATGAGACAAGTGACAGACATAGTGTTACTCATGACTGGACTAGCCCACTGATGGGTGTTTAGCTGGGTGTTAATGCTGGCAGGCAAAGCCTGGTGGGAAGAGCTGGGTTATTGTGGGCATGGTCCTTAACCTTCCTCCCATGAGTGTTCTCTGCTTCCTGTGCCATACCACCATGGCCTCTAGCCATCTGACTATAGACTGAGATGTCCACAAAGTGTGAGCCAAAATAAACACTTTTTTCCTTTAAGTTGTGGACATCAGGTATTGTGTCTTAATGAAAAGAAAGTAACTAAGATAGTTGTGTTTTTTCCCTTTTCCCTTTTCAGTACTAGGGATTGAACCTGTGGTCTCACAAAGCTAAGCATGTTCCCTACCACTAGTACACCTAAAACCTAGCTGTGTTTCTTTCGAAGGCCTCAAACACCTGCCCCAAACCCAATCCCAAACCCATATCTCCACCCCAAAACCTTAGTTTTGCCTCATCAGGATGAAATCTAATACTCAGTAAAAAAAAATTTTAGGGCCGGAGGGTTAGCTCAGTGGTTCCGGCGCCGGCCTCGCAAGCGCAAGGTCCTGAGTTCGATCCCCGGTCACTACATATAATGCTGGACATGGAGACTCACGCCCACCAACAATCAACACCGCATACCACAATGCCGGGCGTGGTGACTCACGCCTGTAATCCCAGCACTTGGGAGGCAGAGACAGGAGGATTGCTGAGTTCGTGGCGGCTTGCCTGGGCTCCAAAGTGAGCTCAGGGCCAGCCTGAACTACAAAGCGAGACCCTGTCTCAAAAAAAAAAATTTTTTTTTTAAAGTTCTCTTTTTTTCCTGAGTTCAGACTCTTTCCCTATTTGTCTTTATCACATGTGTAAGAAGGACACCTAAAGAATACTACATTAAAATTCATCACACAAGTTGTTGGCGAAATGGTCCTTCTTACTCCTAACCTCTAAGCTTAAAGTTTATCCAGGTCAGCCCTTATTTTTATGATAGTTTTTTTTTTCTTGGAAATGTTTGAATTATGGTTTTTTAGCTTTCCTTATCATTTAGATTCAAACATCATTGTTCCAGAAGTTTTCATCACTTTTGATTCACTTTTATATTTAGCATGGATTATAAAGTGTTCTCCTTTTTGTGTGCGATTGCATCTATACCAGCTTCTGAAGAAGCTGCTTGGGATAATGGCTCTGTGCTGGATTTCCTGAGGTGTGTGTTAAGGGACACCTGTGGTCTCCTGTAATACACCACTGGATGGTACCATGAAGGGCAGCTTGGAGGGAGAGGAATAGATGGTGTCAGCCCTAATAATTCATGTGTTCTGCCTTTTTGTGGTAGAAAATTCAAGAAGATGTTGCTAGTGTCTTTCTTCACCAAAACAAGTCACAAAATTAGTTATTTCATAAAAAGAATAGACTCAGTCCTCAGAATAATGTGGGTAACTTAGATATAGCACATTATTTTCATGTTCTCCATGAACTTGAAGACATAAAGTTGATGTCTCCTGAATACAACCCAATACTCACCAAGAGGCAGTGAATAGTGAGGCTCTGAATACCCACACCCAGCACTATGGTATGTGGTTACCGGGGATTGAACTCAGGACCTTGCACTTGTGAGGCAGGCACCAGAACCACTGATCTAAATGTCTGGCCCTGGAAATTTTTTTTTACCTACTTTTTTTTTAACCACTGGCATCAAATTTATTTTTATTTTTCCCCACCTCTTACCCTTTACAGTAAGGTATGTGGAAAGGCCCTTCTTTTAAATCTTCTTTTTTTTCAGGCCATGAATGGCCTCCAAATTGGCAAATTTGGCCCCTTTGAGGGTCTTGACCTTCAACTGTGTTTAGTATTCCTTTCTCCTTAGAAGACTTTCTCATGCGGAGGTAGGCCCTTCCGTTCTCCCCCATTGGCCTATTAATCATAAATTGATTGGTTCTCCTCCACATGTTCAGGTTCTGGGTCTCTGCTCTTTATATAGTTCCTTCTTCATGTGGCCTCCTTCAGTGTCATGGCTCTATGTACTGTCTCTGCACATGGGAAACACAAATAACCGAACAGTCTTAAATGCAACAGATACTTCAAATTTAACTGCCCAAAGGAGAAAAATTTATTCAACACTCCTTGTATAAACATATTACTTCCAGAGCTTTCATAATTTTCAATTGCTTAGGCCAAAAGTCAAAAAAAAGTCATTGATTCTCTTTTCTTCATATCCCATATTGAGCCTATCAATAAATTGACAGTTTCGTCTTCAAAACATCTGCATCTCCCTTTGATGACCCTAGCAAGTGGGCCGACCTCTATCTCACAGTCTACATGGTCTCCTTCATTCTGTTGTGCCCCTGTGTCTGCTGTCACCAGCAGCCAGAAGGATCCTGTTGAATTTAGGTGAGATTGTTGAATACCTAAGTCCCATCTGAAGGCAGTTGCTCCTTGTCCCATTGATAACAGAAGACACAGCCGTTACCGGTAATGTGGGGCTATTAGAAGGTCTCTTTTCTACAATGTCTTCTACACTGTTCCTGGAACAGGGCCATACACTCCAGTTTGTTTTACTTAAAGTGAGCCTCCCAAGGGCAGCGCCTGGGGTGATTTTCTCATTTTCTTCACCTACTGCTCCTAATGTTTTCACTGACTGCCCTACCATTCTGCACCTTCTACCCCTCTGCTTCAGGCCTTTCTTCCCTTCTTCTCTAGTTTGTCTGTCCCACTCAATAAAAGTGTCTAAATATAATCAACACTCAAGTATTTGTAAAAGAATTGAATCTGGTCACATTTACATTGCTCTTACTTTAGTGAGTGATAATAGGGCTTGTTAATAAAACAGTCCCTCTTACTAGCAGCTAGTGCTCTGTAGAGAGTGATCCCCACGCCAGTAGCCTCAGTGTCATCAGGAAGTCTGTTAGAGAAGCTATCCCCAGCTCCATCCCACATTCATGGAGTCACACTCTGGGGTAGCCCCAACTGTGTATTAATCAGCCCTCCAGGTGATTCAGTGGAGCAAGAGAAACTATTAGGAGGGGCAGACAAGTGTGCCTACTCAAGTACTCCTTCCAGCCAGTCACAGTGCACTAGAAATGCCTTCTGGCTTTAATAGTGAAAAACCTGCTGCCTCTCACTTCTTCATATTTATTATTTGCAAGTTCTATGGTAAGTATTGGAATTTCAAAGACAAAAAGAAAACAAACAAGAAAATTCTATTGGACTGTCCAGGAAATACAATCTTGGCTTCACATGGGAAGTAGTAGGAGACATAGTTAGAACTTCACCAGTCAGCTCTTAAGGCCATTGATGATAATAGGCTCAAGGAGCCATGATATATTGCAGTGGCTGAAATGGCATTGTGAAATGCAGTATTTGGGTGGTAACAAATGGGCAAATATATAGTATGTTGATGCAGTAGACTTATTGGTCAGTCCCTGCAGTGTTTTGATGTAATACTGGCTTTAAGATTAGTCCTTGAACATTCCATAGCCAAATTATTCTGCACAGAGTAGCCAAGAAATTAACTGAAATTTTCCATTCTACCAGTGTTTTTCTGTCCTTAAGAAAACAGAGGTTGGAATGAGAACTCTGCTGACCATATCATCTGTATTTTTATGATGACTTTTATATGTATAAATCTACTGCCATTCTGACAAATGACATGTTACTGATCTGTGGAACTTGTGGACAGATTAAATTATTTTTCATTTCTACTTCAGGAGAAAAAAACCCTAAACTTTAAAGTGAATTGAGATATTTTTCTGACCCAAATGAATTCCTACATTTGTCCAGTATGTACTTATCTCTAAAACTGCTATGTAAACAATATTTAAGAAAATACTACAGGCTACTTAGAAGTATAGTAATCATTCCTTTTTTATTAAAATCAAATTTCACTTGATTGTGTTTCAGTCAGAAAAACCTAAGTGTCAGGAATACCATCTTCCAAATTTAATATAATTGAAATGTGTTTACTTGTATAGATTGATCTCATTTATTATAGCAAAGTACTGAATGAGAGAATACAACATAATTTCTGAACTTTGCCTTGAACTACAGCAGAAAAATCCAAGTAGAACCCAAACAAACTTAGATATGTAACTAGTATGATTTTGGAGTTTATTATTTTGTTATGGTTTTGGAAGCAGCCACATGCTCTCCCACATGGGTGGGGAGGGTCACGGTGTAGTTTGTTTCCTTCTCACTAATATGAAATCCACTCTGAGAGCAGTTAGCTATGGGAGGGGTATTTTTGAGGGCATTGGAAAATGTGCTGAGTTGAACAAAAGACTACTTAAGTCTGTCCACATCGAATGCCAAATAAATTCTTTTGCCATAAACTGAGCGTTACAGATTGAAATGGTGACCATGACTCAGACTGTAAACATCAAATGAAGACAGATGTCATAGTGTCTCTGAAGCATTAATAACTACAAACTGTCAATTCATCAATCAAGTAATATTGTGCTATTTAGTGAGCAGCTTAGTATTTCTCTGTCATGGTTTCAAAAGGATTGACATTTAATATATAAACTATAGTACAGGCCTATTCACTATAACTAAGAGACTCCAAGTTACAGTGTTTTCAAATAATTTAGAAATTCATTGGCTTTTTTCTAGGTAAGAGGACAAAATGAGGCAGAAAAACTAAGGTTGGGGATAGGTGCTTCAGGGATCATCACTTGCCAACCTATAAATTCAGGATTAGAATATTACAACATTTTTGGGGGGTATAATTGTCAATAGCCTCATAAGGATGTGATCCCTAGTTTGTATTGATAGGTGAAAGGTGAATATACAATAACTGCTGTGGAAAACTGCATAATATGGTAAAATAGGAAATATAAATTTGTCTCATTATCTCAGAGCTACTGCAACGTGGTAAGTTGGAGTAGCACAAGTATGAGAAGAACATCTTGTCAAATCTGTGTGTATGTGTTGGTGGTGGTTTCTGTTGTTGTTGTTGCTGTTGATGTGGTGGTGGTGGTGCTAGTGGTGCTAGTGGTTCTAGTGGTGGTGGTCATGGTGGTAGTGTGTGTGTGTGTGTGTGTGTGTGTGAGAGAGAGAGAGAGAGAGAGAGAGAGAGAGAGAGAGAGAGAGAGCAAGAGCATTTGTGTCTGTGTGGCTGTGAGATTTGAACCCAGGCCATTTCACTGAGTGAAATGAGTTGCAACCCCAGCCCTGTTTTTAATTTTTTTTCTTGATATGATCTCTCTCCAAATTGCTAAGTTGCCCAGGCTGGGCTTGAATTTGGGATTCTCCTACCTTAGCCTCTCAGAGGACCAGAATTAGAGCCATGCATTTCCACCTTTCGTTCTAGTGTTTGGTCTTTGACCTATGATTTATGTCTGATACGTGGCATATAATTGTGAATCCCTTGAAGTTTCCTGGGTGACATTAATCTCTTGTTTCATAATGAGAGATGTCTCTTGGTGGGCTCAGAATGGGGGCCAGTTCAGCTTGTGGTTACCAATCATATGATTAGGGCTATATTAATTAATTTTCTGTTACTGAGACAAAATACACAACATGTGCACCATAAAGCAGAAGTTTATTTTGGGTTTGGTTTCAGTTCTTAGTTACTTAGCTCCAAGACAAATTCTGTGATAAGCCAGAGGGAAGCCAAGAAGCAGAGGGAAACAGGAGGAGGAGTTAGGCATAAGCATGTATCCTTCTAGGTCATGGCCTCAGTGACCTGCCTCTTCTGACCAGGCCCCACCTCCTAATAGCACAGTCACCTATGAACTCCCCAGTAGACTGATCCACTGATGACAGAGTGCTCTCATGATCCACCTAAGACTGAGTAGACACTTTAGACCTAAACCGCAAGAGAGGCTTGAACTTTTAGCCCCAAGCTGCAACCATCTTGGAACTGAAGAGGTTGAGTGACAAATGATGTAATCAGCCGTATATATATATGTGAGTCCCCAGTTAAAAATCTGTTTAAAAACCACTGAGTTCAAGGAGCTTCCAGACAGCTGAATTTCTGGCAGTTCCTAAAGGGCAGCTCACCATGAAAGGAAAGGATACAGAAATCTTCTACCTGTGTTCTATACCTTGCCACACACTTTTTTCCATCTGGCTGCTCTCCTGTATCCTTTGCAAGGACATTTGTAATAGGTGAACATAACAAAATGGTTCCTTTACTTCATTGAGTAAATGAAGTGAGTAAATTCATTGAATTCAAAGAGGAGGTGCTGAGAACCCTGACTTATAGTTGGTAACTCAGTAGCATACATGGAAACCTACTATTGCTTGTATTTTGTATCTGATAATAGTGGCCAGCAGTCCTATGAAACTGAACCCTCAACTTGTAGGATCTAATACTGTGTCTAGGTAGAAAGTGTTAGAAATGAATTAAATTATAGTATACCTAGTGAGCATCCACAGGAGAACAAATCTCTACACATCTGGTGTCACAAGAAATGTGCTAAGTAACATATAAGAGAGGGAAAACAACATTTTTCTTATACATTTTTATAACAACCTAATGCTCTGATTATAACTTTTGCAGTTAAAATGTTATGGAAGATCAGAATCAGCTTGTCCTCAGATTCTCCTGTAATTTTCCTTTTACAAGCCTAAGTCCAGCTAAATAGTTCATTTGTTCATGTAAGTTGCCTTTGAGGGCTTGTGATGGTCCAAGTGCTTTGGTAAGTGTTGGACTCTACAGAAATATAGGGAGAAATACTTTGAGGAGGTTATGACACATCCAGAAGAATTTGTTTGGGAAAGCTATTTAGGCAGGATTATACCTCACTGGCATGATATTACATGGAGATAAGTATTTGGGAGTCTCTATTATCAATAGTGGATCAAACCCTAATAGTTGATGGTTTTCTAATAGAAAGTTAAAGAAGAGCCTAGGATAGAAGTTTATCCTGATAATGGACCAGAGGAACACATGAAGAAGACTAAGATCTCAGAATGATACACTTTCAAGGAATACCCGGAGGAAGAGAATATGACTTAAAATGTTAGCCAGGCACAGTGGCACCCATCTGGAATCCCAGCAATCTGCAAAGTGGAGGTGGAAAGCTTGCAAATTTGAACCCAGCCTGAGCAACATATCAAGACCTTGTTTCAACAGGGGGGAAAAAAAGAAAAAATGCAGCAGGAATTGGCCCTGAGATCCTGACCAAGCAAGCCAAATCATAAGGCTCCACCTTGTGGAGGCTGTCAGTGTTCTAACAGAGAGGCTGCTCTGAAGAACTTGCATTGGTTTGAATGAGAAAGCAGAACTAGAGATGGCTAATGGAGAGAGAATGGTAGTGAAATTAATCAGGTGTAGTGGGACTCCTGAATTGATTTCTTTGTGATATTTAGCATATAAAGATGTCTGTCTCCTTGGAAGAATTTTAGGTGGCACAGATGCCAGCTGGAGTTGAGACACCTTACTATGGATTACCTTGCTTGTGTAATTTCCAAAATGATTGTGTTGTAGGTTTTTGCATTTGCCATACAGATGTACCTTTTCATTAAGATGACAAAGTAATTTTTCGAGGGTACCATTCTTTGTTATGGTAGTTAGTCATTCCTAATTGTGGAAATTCCTGTTTCTAATGATGTTTCTGTAGATCTGAACAGCTGGTCTCCTCATTGTTGCTTCTTTGCCCAGAAGTGAACTGGGAATTCAGCATTAGTAATCACAGAATTGCTGGCAGGATTTCATAAGCTCTGGCATAAGTAATGCCAATTATAACATGAAGATTATTTGAAGGGATTTGGGAATCTCTGTAAGCTTTGATAAAATATTATATTTTAAATACCACTTTAAATGAATGATATGTAAGATCTCCACATAATTAGCATTAATTTATAATGGGCCTCCCTCAGAACTGACCTATTTCAGACAATAAGAGATTCACATAAAGTGATATACAGATACACAATGTTTAGTATATCTATAAACCCTCTAATCGCTTTAAATGTTTCCTACTGATTGCTCTGAAACATTGGCACTAAAAGAATTGAAAGACAAACTTCTTGGAAAATATCTCTAAAATGATTCTAATTTGCATAAGTTTCAGCCAAGGAACAGATGTCTCTTTAGTGCTGTACCTTTGTAAAAAGATTTTAAATCATAAATATGACTTGGTGTTCTTCACCTTTTTAACCCTACCTGTGGTGAAATGCTCATATGACTGGCATGGGAAAGTACAGGGTGGTCAGTGTTTCAATTATCAGTTTAGTTTTGGAATAAAAGAAAATCATTTCATGTGGTACTTTAGATCTAGCTTTCTAAAATTTAATTATAATCAAATCTCAGTGAGCATTATTTTCTGGGATTGCATAGTGAGCATGTAGCACTTTTCAGCTATAAAAAAGGGAAACTAAACATCACAAGATAAATCAATCTATAAAACTGCCATTCTTGTGTGCTTTTAAAATCTTTTATATACAGTCTGGGAAATATGATAAAAGAAACTAAAATGCAGTTTACCTTTTACATTTCTTTACTATACACTCAGTTTTTAAACAATTGTCTGATTCTTTTAAAGTAGGTTTTATTTTAATCATCCCCATATTATTGAAAATTAAGATGACCCTCGGGTTTTTCAAATTTTCACAAATGCTTTGAACATCATTTGCTTTAATCTGATTTTTTCCTGAGGATCATTTTTAGAAATGAACTGGATCAAAGGTGCATGGATATTTTAAATTCACTACAATTGTACATATATATGGGCAAAACACACCCTATATTTAACCTTTTTTGTGATGTCAAGAATAGAAAAAACATTTTTGTCCATATGTACAGAGAGTTGTATCTTCTTTCCTTTTGGCCCTTTCTCTATTTATCTTAAAGATATATAATGTATGTTTCCAGGTAAAACTTGTATCAGTCAACATGGACATGTTTCTGGGATTTTTGTATGTATTTGATTGTTTTCTTCCAGTACTAGGGATCCGACTGAAGACCTTGCACTTGCAAGGCAGGTGATGACACCAGTGAACTAGATCCCCAGCCTGTGGGTATTTAATTATTTATATCACTTATGTTTGTCTGGCTTACATTTTTTGGAGCTCTTTACACTTAATTTCTATAACCATCTTTTGGGTATATGATATGATATATATATATATATATATGCACATATATATATATATTTCTTTAAGTGTTTTTTTGTTTCTTTTTTTAGACAGAGTCTCCCTTTATAGTTCAGGCTGGCCCTGAGCTCACTATGTAGCCCAGGCAAGCCTAGAACTCAGCAATCCTCTTTCTTCTGCTTCCCGAGTGCTGGGATTACAGGCATGAGCCACCATGCCTGGCATTGTGGTATGTGGTACTAATTGCTGGTGGGTATGAGTCACCATGCCTGGTGTTATTGTACATGGTTCTCAGGGATGGAACCAGGCACCTTGCATTTTCGAGGCATGCACTGGAACCAATGAGCTAAATCTCTGGCCCTCTTTAAGTCTTTTAATTTAAAAAGTCATTGCTAGATTTTTTTTTGAATCTATGAGTACCCAAGAATGTCTGTTACTGTGTTATACAAGAGGTATTTGGTTGGTATTAGTAATATTTAAGGTTTGTCAATATATGTAATTTCACCATTGGTGGTGGCCAGAGCTTTAGTGCCAACTTTTAACTGTTTGGAAACTGGTTGCATCTTAGAGCCTTCACTATTCTTGTTTGGCTCTTATGTAAGTAGGTGTAAGTCTTTAATTTTTTTCTCCCATTAACTCTACCTGGGATGTGATGAATCTTTTTTATTCATGTTATCAAATTCTTATTTTCCTCTCTTGAAAGGTTTTTTTTTTAATCCCTCTCTTTGGATAACCCAATGCTGTAGTTATTAGACAATCCTATATTTTCTGATCTTATGTCTGTTGAGTCTCTATTCATCTTCATCTTTATATTTTATTAAATTAGTGACATACTCTTTGTCCTTACCAGCATTGTAGGTGTTGTTATTGTTGCTGCTGTTTCATTGCTAATTCTGTCTTCTATATCAGGAAAGCTGGGAGACAGCAAAGTTTGTGGTGATGTGGGAGATGTGTGCAGAACAAAGCAAGACTTGGGCAACCTACTTTAGGTCATGATGCAAATAGTGTACAGTGAGAAGAGTGTGGACATGTGTTCTCTTTTTCTAATCATGAAAGGCTTAGTTTTCAATTACTCAGTTGTGCATGTCCTAGTGTATGATGCCAATAGAAATGGAAGAAGCATTGAGTGTATAAGTGCTTGGCCTGGGTTGGACAGTTTGCTTTATTTCCAAATGAGGCAATGAAAAGTAGCTTTAACCAATACGACTATTTCAAGGCCAATAGGTCACTATTCTCAAGAGCACCATTTCATGGTGGAGAGACTTGCTTCACAGGAAAAATCACAATAAAGAGATAGCAGTTTTTAGTTCTATTACTGCCTCTTATATTCCTGGATATTCTTAGCTCATCCAGATGCCTTTTTACTTTATTTCACTTCATTATCTTTGCTGTTCTCCTTGTGATCATCTTAAATCTAATTCTGTCCTTCCATCTCAGAATGTTTTTCTGCATGTATGTTTTCTGCATAGATGTCTAATCATGTCCTTTGGACATTCCTAAACATGAGAAAGCTCTTTCTAAAATTAAACTTTCATGTTTTTCTTCTAAGTTAACTGAGTCACATTCTCCCTTATGATTGAAGATAATGTCCTTTCTATTGTTCTAACATACTTTTTAATGGATTCTAGGGTGTATCTTTTTTTCTGTTTGTCCTGAAACTACCTAACATTCTTTCTCCTTGTCTTTTTGACATTTTGGACTATTGGAGTCCCTGTGATAACTTCCAGCAACCTCCAGCTACTAAGGCTGTGGTTGTAGTCACTGAGCCTGTAACATTTGCTTACTTTTGCTACGGATATACTGTGCACCACTACTAGTTCCATAGTGATGAGCCCTACTGTTTCCTCAGTTAATCTCCAAACAGCGGGACAAGCCCGCCATGGGGAGTAATTCTTCCTTAACTTTACAGAATGGTAAGGATTTCTTGCTAGTTAATTAACTTTTCCAGTTCTCCCTTAGTTCTTTAGGTAGACAAAGGAGTCTCATGTAACAGAAAGTGTATGTGGGAGCACTCTCTCTGTCTCTCTCTGTCTCTCTGTCTGACTCTCCTTCTGTCTCTCTATTAGCCT
>PVIC010023574.1:0-26745 GCA_004025085.1 Thryonomys swinderianus | reverse complement strand
CACGCCCACCAACAATCAACACCGCATACCACAATGCCGGACGTGGTGGCTCACGCCTGTAATCCCAGCACTCGGGAGGCAGAGACAGGAGGATGGCTGAGTTCGCGGCAGCTTGCCTGGGCACCATAGTGAGCTCAGGGCCAGCCTGAACTACAAAGCGAGACCCTGTCTCAAAAAGCAAAAAAAAAAAAAAAAAAAACATTTTTGTTGAATGTTGAGCCTCCATGTTGCACTGTTTAAAAAATGAGTCACATTCTTGGAGGCTGAGTAGAATAATCTCAAGTTCAAGCCCAACGTGGGCTACTTAGCAACACCTTAGCACAAAATAAAACATTTGTTTAAGGCCAGCAAGTAGCAGTGTGAAAGCCCTAGATTCAGTCCTGGGGAAAAAAAAAGTTCACCTTAACATTGTATGGGCCATCATTTTTGTGCCAAACTGAAATAATTTTGTATGCTACCTTGACTCTGCCTCCCTCTCCTCAAAATAATGTTCCTAAGTGTCTAGATGTAGTCAGGGAGTAGCGATATTTTAGACCAATTTCTGTTAATGTGAAAATTCTGTACATGGTTAATGTACTTTATTAGTTATTGTGGTTTGAATTTGAAATATCTCCTAAGTCATACACCAAAGGTTTGCCAGCTGCTGGGCTTCTCCAAGTGAGTGGGTCATGAGGACTTTGTCTCCATACACTGGGTCAACACATTGAGGAGATCACTCTGACAACATGACTGCAGTGTGTTAGAAACAGCGTAAGGGGCTGGGTGAAGGAATGCATGTGGGAGGATGATCTTGAGTACCGCATCTGGCCCCTTGCCTGTTTCTTTCTGGCTCTTTCCCTCCTGTTTTCTTCCTGGCATCCATGAGGTGAGCACTTTGCTCTGCTGTATCTCCACCGTGATGCATTGCCTTCCCTCAGTTCCATAGCAACAAAAGCAGCTACTGTGGACAGATCCCTTGAACCACGAGCAGAAATGAGTCTTTCTTTTTCTAAGTTGTTGTTTCCAGGTGTTTGATCAGAAAGGTGACACAGTAATGATAATGATTATGTCTTTTCTTTCATTTATGTTTTTGATTTCTTCTGTGGATCATTTTCCCTTGTAATACAAGAATTCTATGAGTGCTTCAACAGTAGTCTTTTCATTTTATTATTCCACCTGTGAATGAAGAAGTATCTGTTTTATGTGGAATTCGGAGAGGTGAATGTAAAGACATTCTAATTTGTTGAGTGTATTGAATAGGCCAGGACAGTGCTTTCCAAGGTTTTTCATGTTTTCACATACAGAAGTTTACACTCTTAAGGGGCACATTTATAAGACTATGTTTCTAACATTAATTCCCCTTCGGCCCTGTCTAGAGACCTCAGGAGCTCAGGGGGATTTTGTCGCTGTGCATCAGTAACCATTTGCCTGTGTGGAATACTGATTAGGAAAGTTTGTAGTCCTATGCTGAATATACATTATGTAAATACCTACATAAGTTAGCATGTGACCTACATTTTGTAACTCAAGCAAATCAGTTCATGGTAAGTTTGAATGACTCATGCCACCAAACTGTCATGAGTATTGAGACTTCAAGAAATAATCTTTGCTCTCAAGGATTTTGTCATTTATTGGAGGGGTGTCTTTGGTTTTTGTAGTGATAAAATAAACTTTTAAGAATATGTTAACAAGAGGTCAAACTAATTGGAGCAAGCTTTTCAGGAACAAGGGAATTTGAAAATCCACTTAATATTGCAACAAAAACTTTATGTTTGTTTAGTGGACTGAAAGTCTTTGTCTCTAATCAACATGGGTCATTTACAAGCTTGCCCTGAAACTGACTGTTCTTTCAGTTAACGTTTGATTTTTGTGTATGTCCTGTTCCTTCTTAACAATTTCAGCTGAACAGGTAGGCAGAAGTTTTAGAGTTAAAGATACAGCAATGTATCTTTTTAAGAGTGGGCTGCTCAGGATTAAATACCAGTGATACTGAAGAGCCAGTAGAGAAGACACTTTTAGAGGTAAAGGAAAGAATCTGAGAAGACACAAAGAGGGAAACTATGTAAAGCTCACAGGGTAGAAATAGCAAGGAGATAGGGGAGAAATTGTCCATTGGATTGTTTGCCATTTCTCACCTTGCATTTTCCTCTCCACGGTGAAGTTGGGCCTCTATTTGCACCATCTGGAATTGCTCTTGTAGAGGACGACTAGTGACCACATTGTCACAGCCCTGTAGCTCTTTTTCCCTCTGCTCAGTAACAGTGGTTACACTGGTTTTTACTTTGGATTCTAGGATGTTTCTTTTGATACACTTTGAATTTCTAATTTCTAGCTTCTGCTGGAACTCTTTTATTTTTGCCATCAGGACTCTCTTAGAACTCTACAGTCCTGAAAACCAGGGCCTGAGTCTTATATTTTGGTCATGTCCAGCTCTTGTAAAGGCATTCACTGAATGTTGATGGGAGGGAGGGACTTCTCTCTGTCATTAGTGTTGTCTGGGCCCTTTGTTTCCTGTCCCTTTGTGCCCTGGACTGTCAGTGTCAGTTACTTTCTAGTTACAGATGTGTGTAGTCAGCCAGATCCTTACTGGGTAGGTGCCACAGACTCCTATAGTTCAAATATAAGAGTCATTTTATCCCTGTGCAAACACGGGCTGCACTGCGTAGGTAGATGAATGACTCTGGCTCTCCGTAGTTGCTCACACTAGTAACCTGAGTCACCTGAACTATCAACTGTTCCTGGCAGTTTAAAGGCTTAATTGCAAATAAGTTACATTAAAAATTCCAGTCCATGAGATGTACTAGCTATGCCTGACCACTTAATTATCATGTCATTAGATGCAACAGTATCAGAGGAATCAATGCAGCATAATCCGTCCTTACAGAACATTCTCTTGCTAAGCACAGTTTCTCCACGTCTCAAGGGATAAAGTTCAACCTTATGTACTTGTCCGGTGCATCTGAATGAGCTGTTCTCCAGGACAGTTGTGCTGTTGATAGTAACTCTGTGACTTAGCTAACTTTAATATTAGGGTTTTGCCATGTCAGTTTGTCTTCCATATTGGGAGAGCCTAGTGAGAGACTCTCGAGCGTCCCTGGGCTCTCTGGTCCACCTCTGTCCAGAAGTGGACAGCTACTTCTGTTGAAGTTGTTTTCTGGACATGAGTGTAACTGTACAAAGACTGGGAATTAAGTGTGTATATTGAGGAAGTGTCAGCCATCCAAAGTGACAGAGCACAGAGTTCTAACACCTGCAGAAATGCCCAAGCTCCCATAGAACCCAGAGTTTGAATTCTACTTTTGGCCTTTCTCTGTCCCGCAATGGATTCTTAAAGAGACTGATTATATTTTTTACTCTTTTGGTAAGTTGAGTTTGCCCTTTTAGAGAATAGTAAAACACATTTTTATCATAAATAATATACAAGTAATGATTTTGCAATTAAATTTATTTCCTCTTGTTTTTTATGAAATATACACATATGCACACACATTGACATACTTGTAAAATTGTCTTAACTTCACAAAGTGATGATGCCATAAACAAAATGTATTGTTTTTTTTTTTTCTTTTTCCATCTTGTTTTTGCCTAGCATAGTTATAAAACTATGTATATATCTGGTACTCCATAGCTTCTGATACTCTCAAGCCTTACTTTCTTTTAATTTTATTTTTCCATGGACTGTTATTCCTTCTAATATACATTTTAGTGTCATCATGAATCCTTTAATTTTCATCACACATTCAAACTGCCTATGCCTGTTTATGTATGTATATGTATACATCTTCCCTGGCATTGGCCTCCTCAGCATAGTTTCATTGACTGTCTTATCTTTGGAGCCTGGGCCACAATTTAGGTCATAATTTAGCCTAGAGATTGAATGTTTTGTTTTAGAAAAGTCTCAAGATCATATTACTGTGAGTGAAACTAGGTTATTCTGTGTGGTAGAAAACAGTATTTCCTATTGAAAGGTTCATATGTGGAAGAGTTTTTCTTGTAGATAACTGGACCAGTAAACATGACAGATGTCGTGATAATAGTTCTTATGGACTCACGTGTTTCCATCGTTTTTAGTGATACGATCCCAATATGTAAATGAGCTAAAAGTAGTTGTGATTGTTGGCCATACCTCCATGGAAATCAGGATGCTCAGGAGCACAGCCTAAAGCTGCTGTGTTTTTTATTCGGGCTACACAGTTTCTGAGCAAGCAAATGAAAAACAGAAGCCCGCAGGTGTTGCTCATAGTGGCAGTCGAAGGCCAAGAGGGATGAGCCGTGCAGCGCTGGTTTCCTTAAACAGGCCTTTCAAGCTGAGAAGAAATCACTATGCGCTGAACTTTTAGAAAGCGAGGTCGGAAGGATTTTAAGATGGAAAACCTAAGCTTTAGGAACTGAGACGATACTAGAAAATCCAGGTAAAGATCCCAGAGTGAGAAAACAAGGCAATTATGTGCTGTGCACTTTTAATAGGGCTTCTTAAACCAAGTTTGATGACATTGGCTTGCCGTTTACTTTACCTGGGGTTTTCATCTCCCGAACATTATCTAGCAAGAGGCTCATCTAAGCGCAGCTCCTGATCGTGTGTGCTAAATCGCAGGGGACAAGGTGCGAAAGGTGTCTATGGGGAAAGCAGCGTTGCGGGACCTTAAAGATGGGTGAACATGCTTTGCTCTTTCCTGCACTAACCCTTGGTTTTCGCAGTGAACATTTCGCTGGAGATGAGCAGTGGTAGGAAGCGTTTGGGAGGCCTCTTCTGTTCAGCGGTGCACTGCCCTCCGCGCTTTGATAGTGGCAGAACTTGCAACTGACAAGACCCAAGAAAAAATTATAAAAAGGAGCTGAAGGAACTCAGAAGCACAGTGATCTGAGACTGTCAAAATGGGATCACACACGTCTTAACACTTCCTGGGAGCTTTTTTGTTAAATATCACAATGCACTAATAATAATGATCTGAAGGGATTAAAGTACTCACTTCACCCTGAAAGGCAGAAGTATCTCTGTGGGCAGTGAATCCAATGCAGAATGCATAGAATTTAAAAGAAGGCAAACCCAAATGCCTGTTTAGCTCTTCATAGCTGCACTGCAGTGTGGTTACTTTGTATACTCGAAAGATAAAATGAAACTCCTTGGCACGGGTTGTTAGGGTTTGGATCGCAAATGTCCTCCAGAGCCTCCCGTGTGCATAGAAAGGGGGTGGATGGAGGAGGCGCTGTCCTCGGCGGCGGCGGAGCGAGGCATCCAGTGATGAGTTAATGGCCGGATGTGCTGTTCGCAGGTCGGGCCTGGTCGCCTGTGGCCAGGGAAGGTGTGACCTTCTTTGAAGGTCTACTCCATTCCTAGCTGCTGCTTTTGCTTCCTGCTTCCTGCTTCCTGCTTCCCGCCTGCCATGGGATGTGCGGGGTTGTTCTGCCGCACTGTCCCGTGCATCTCTGCCTCAGAGCCGACTCCAGACTGCCCACCCTTGGACGGTATGAGCCAAATACACCTCTCCTCCACGTTGCGGCCATAGAGCATTGTCCCGAAGTGCCCAGAAGGGGACTGAACATACAAGTTAAATATCAGTGGTTCCGATTCGTGTGGGAAGAGTGACAGTCGCCTGTGACGTACTTAATTTAAAGTGCCTTAAATGAGAACCTCAAACGCTGGGGAGCAAGTCGTAGGTTTTGCACAGGATTCATGCACACGTGTGAAATTTTAGTTACGTTTTACAGAGAAAGTGTGTGATGCAGTATATTGTGAGTCTGTGTATCATGTTCAATGTATTTATATTAAGCGTATTTATGGCAGAGTACGTGTTGTGTGCACAGTGGTGAGAGCAAGAGCACATACAGCTCCTGTTGGTGTAAGTCAGGGTCTGGTAGGGAGAACAGATTGTTACTTAAACACGTGTGGAAATGAGTCTTTGATAAGTACATCAAAAGCAAAGTAGGTGGGTCCTGGAGAGCAGAAATGGGGTCTGTCACCTGACTAAGCAGAACAGAGAGGGCTTCCCTGAGGAAGAAAGATGGGAGGTAAAGGGGCATTCATATAGAGGTATTATGAATGCAAGAAGCGTATGTCAGAGAAAACATGGCCATGTCAGGGATGAGCTCGGTGGTACTGCGCCCGCCTTGTGTGTCCAAGGTCCTGAGCTCAACCGTCATGAGGGGCTGAGAGAAAGCCACATAACTGGAGTGCAGAAAACAGTGGACCATGGGGCAGGGCAGAGACGTCAGTATTAGCCATCCTAAGCCCGCCGTTGGAGGTTAGATCATAGACGTGTGGCCTAGTACTGAGAAAGAGGAATCCGCTGGAGAAAAGGGCTGGAGGGGAGGTTCATGGGTTACCAGGGTTGACTAGAGAAGCCAGTTAGGATACACTGTAATAGGGGAAGGGATAACAGAAGTAGTGTGGTAATGAAAGACTTTCAGGGATTCTCAGAAAACACAAAACACCAGGGCTGCATTTGGGGCAGCTGTGGAGATGCACTCATGAAGCGGACTCCGAGGAGGACTGGCTTCCAGTTCTCAGCTGTAGACGTGTCACGACTTCCAGGCCGAGTGCACCATCACCAGCCTGTTCCCAGCCAGCGGCCGGGGGTAGCAGCGGCTGGCCGTCCTGGCTGACGCAGGTCTCCAGCAATGGCGGGCCTCTGCTTGGGCCATGTCGTTGCTCAGTCCAGAAGCCTTTGGAAGTCCGCCGCAAGATGTGGTCCTTCCTCCCTAGTCGGCCTTTCTCTCTGCTCTTCATAGGCGTCAGGACTGCGTTCTTGTTGCCTTCTCTAGTTTCCTCTCCTTCCCAGGCCTTTGCCCTAATCAATATCTTATGTTCTCTATCAATTTAGCAGGGCTGCGGTAAGAAAAGATACTCCCTCAGATGAGGTAGCTTAACCCGTTGAAGTTGTTGTCACATATTTTGGGTGGTTTGAAGTCCAGGTTTAAGGTACCAGCATCCTTGGTTCCCTCTGAGGACCAAGGAAAGCGTCTTTTCTAGGCCTGTTCTGCACAGGCACATGATTGTTCGTGCGCACTCATCAGCCTGTCTGTATGTCTGTCTATGAACTTTTTTCCTCCTATTTTTTTTAAGATAAAACAACACCATAATTGATTAGTGGCCTCTTAATGACCCAGTTTAATTCCTTCTGTGAAGGTCTCATCTGTCATCTGTGGTATTGCGTTCTGGAGTTAGGCTCTCAACATACGGTGTTAGTGGACACAGCTCTGCCCGGAGCACATCCTAATCCCCACTGTCCCCGCTGGTGTTGACCTCTACGAGAGCCTGAGCTGAAAACTCATCACATGTGCTATGTGAATCAAATTTGAGAAGGAGAACATTATAGATTGGTCACAAGGATTTTTACAGCACACCAAATCTGGCTGGATTTTCTGAAATCGTATACAACTTAAGTTGTAACTCACATTTATTTCCTTATGTTGCTGTGGCAAAATAAAGACTAGATTCAGATTCATTCTTAGTCACTAATTAGTGAAATTGATGCTTGGACAGTTTTATGCTAAAAATAGTCAGGACTGAAATTCTATCTTGTATGAGTAGTTTTATACATACTTACTTGAGATTTGTTCTGTTCTCCTGTGCATGACTATATAGTGTGTGTGTGTGTGTGTGTGTGTAATCCTCAGTTTAGTTTGAATGTGCTGTAGAACACATTAAAATATATTTTTATATTATTCCATACCGAATACATACCCTATAATGTATAAAAGAAAAAGATTAATTTAATCAGGTGGAAACAGCAAGTCACATTGATTGGTATTCTCTCTTTCACAGAGTAGTAAAATGAAGTGGAGTTTTATTCTGGTTGTGTTTATTTTATGTAGCATCAAATATTTTTACATAAAATCTTGTCAAGCTTGCTTGAGCAATTTTATTTTGATAGTATAACTCACGCATTGAAACAGATATAGTTTTTGAAACAGATATAGTTCTTAACCAGAATATAATGACATTTTAAGAAATCTGCATCTGCATTAAAACAGTTGTTTGAATCTCAGCTTGAGTACCTAGAAGAAATCTCACCAGCAGCATTTAACTGTACGTGGCGTGTTACGAGTGAATGTCCTTCACTCTCCAGGTTCTTTTGCCTTTTCGGGCTTCTGTACTCTCGCCTCTGTGTTGTGAATCAAGTCTTAGTTTTGTGTTGGGAGCCAGCAAAATGTGATTTTATATTTGAACATGGACATATTAGGTCTCATAGAAAAACGCACATATTTAATAGGCCTGTAACACTGAAAATTTAGATACTGTGAAGTGAGTGAAACATTTCTTTGTGAGAAAAACAAACCTTAGCTGTTAAAATTACATGGGTTTTCAAGCCCACTTTATTACTGAACAATGCTTGCTCATGAAGAATCATTGCTTGTATTGTATTTCATGCTTTTATAGCTGTTGATAGCTGTCCTGACTATGTAACTATCATTGCATGTCTCTCTGGAGGGAGAAAGCACATTTTGGGAGAAGTAGCATTTAAAATTAAAATTCAATTTAATAATACAGGGATTTTTTTCATCATTTTTATGGAATTCTTTATTGGTACCTTTTTTTTTTTTTTTTTTTTTTTTTTTTTTTTTTTTTTTTTTTTTTTTTTTTTTTTTTTTTTTTTTTTTTTTTTTTTTTTTTTTTTTGCTTTTTGAGACAGGGTCTCACGTTGTAGTTCACTCAAAATCACAGTCAACATTGGGAAGTTTGTACCAGTATATGAAATGAGTTAATTCTCATTTTTACCCATATCCCTACCCACCCTACATCCCTCCATCCCCTATATACATATACTTTCTTTTTCTTTTTGAATCATATTTATTCTTTTTCCTCATTACTTTCCCCTACCACTTTGCCTTAATATATGTTTTTAAAATTGGATTTATTCTTGTATCATTAACATATACACTAAAGTATTAAATTGAACCACATCCCCTGTTTATCAAAGCTTAACAGTATTTGACCTATTTATATGAAATCAGTCATTTTCTTAAAGAGATCCAAGTTTGGAGTATAACACATCTATGATTACACAAATCTAGAATATAAAATACATGGAGAGTATACATATTGACAATATATACTACAGTGAATAATAAAATCACCAAATTGACGTAATCAAATATTCCATACACAGAAAAAATAACATTAGGCAGATCGGTGTGGCCATTTCTTGGAAGATGAGAAGTTCTTCAAGGTATGAGAGAGACCCTAGGGAAGGAGAAGGCTATTGGCTGAAATTCGTTTTCAAGGTCCTTCAGCGCCCTCTTCACAGCTTTGTCTGTTTTAAGACTCGTGGATGTATCTTGTGAGAAGTGAAGACCAGATTAGGAGCAAACTGAAAATACGATGTATATGACCTAGAAGAATCGAATTTATTTCCAAAAAGTACTTCAGAAGACATTAAAGTCCTCATTGACTCCAAATGCCAGGGGTTTGTGAAGCCGCATGGTGTAGCAAACGGAGCACAGGACTGACGAAAGGAAGCGGAGATGTTCGGCTGTCACTGTCCGTAACCGGCCCTGCCGTGAAGTTTCAGTTGCTACTACAACTTCATTTTTTTTAGTCAAATGAAATTATGAAAAGTATTGACCTCAATATATATATATATGTAAGGGAGATATTATCAATATGGGGAACTAAAGGAGTATTAGTGACCTATCCCCGCCTTTTTTACTTCTTTCCAGAAGCAATATTTCTTACTTTATCTTAAGGGGTTTTTGTTTTGTTTTGTTTAGTTTTCTGTTGATATTTTTTATAATTCTAAATTAGAAGTTGACAAAGAAAGGCTGGGGATTTAGCTCAGTAGTTTCAGCACCTGCGTAGCACACGCAAGATCCCTGGTTCGATCCCTGGTGACCACATACCATACCAGGCATGGTGACTCACGCCCACCAGCAATCAGTACCACATACCACAGTGCCAGGGCGTGGTGGCTCACACCTGTCATCCCAGCACTCGGGAGGCAGAGGCAGGAGGATTGCTGAGTTTGAGGTTTGCCTGGGCTACATAGTGAGCTCAGGGCCAGCTTGAACTACAAAGTGAGACCCTGTCCTAAAAAAAAAAAAAGTTGGCAAACAAGCTAAACACAACCCATTGATGTTTTTTCAGTCTGTGATTTCTAGAAAGTATGAATATTTTTTTCATATTTTTAAAGGGTTGTAAACAGAAAAACTAATAAATATGTGGCAGAGACCATATGTGGCCTATAAAGCCTAATTTATTATCGGACTAAAAATTATTTAGACCTCTGGTTTATACGGTGTGAGTATATGCATATACATAACATACACATAAATATGTACTTGTTAGCTTAGCAGTGTAAGCATACTTAATTTCTAGTTCAAAAAAGACTTAATTCATACTCCATGTTATCTTATTTTTGCTCATTACAACATTTATTACCACTTTAACTATTTACATTTGAAACTAAATACCATGCTCACACCGCTGTTTCTTGTCTGTCATCTTCAAGCCAGATATAGATAAGCCAGTGATCAGAGGATATTATGTTGGTTTTTATCCAGACCTAGCAATGTTTATAAATTTTGACTATTGTGACCACACATTGTACATGCAAAAACTAATGCTTTGTGTTTATGAAGTCTCAAATACAAGTGAAAAGTGTCCCCACGTACATGTGTGGGCTTCCTTTGGTTTTCAGGACCTCCCAGGTAACTGCTTACTGCGGTTAGTGCTGCAGTCTAAACCCTTGTTACTACAGTCTTAGAACGTGAGCTCCAAATTGGAATGAGTCAGATTAGTGATCGCTTGCTGAACTGTCATTGTCTTTAAATAGATACTTCGGTGAGCACCTCTCCCCCCCGTATGGAGTTGAGGCTGTTACCTGCTGGGTGACTTAGGCACTGAGTGTTTTGGGATCACTCAGCTGTGAGTCACTCTGACCCTCAGCAAATGTTTGAACACCCAGACTAGTCGGATGCTGCTGCAGAGTGATCTTGTAGCGCATGGTCGCCTCCCTCATGGAACTTAGGACAGATACAGGAACGAACACCCACAGAAACGTGTGTACAGACGAGTACAAGGAGAGCTTAGTGATTTGAAGGGGGAAAAACAATTTACTGGAGAGAGTCGTAGTCTAGAGCTATAAATCATGGTGTTTTTAAAATCTCCATTTCTCCAGGGTAATATTTCTCTAACTTCAGGCTGCATCAAAATCTCAGGAGGTTTTTGTTAGAACATAGACTCCTGAGTTCTATGCTCAGTTTGCTATTCCTTAGGACCAGGTCAGGCATCAAGATTTACATGTCTCATAATTTCCTAAGTGACTGTGATTCTGATCTGTAGCGCATTCTAGAATGGCCGATCTAGGCTAGAGGGTTGTAGTATGTTATAATCACCTTGCGAGCTTTCCTTTATCACTACTTAGTTCCTACCCAAGGAAACTCTAGTTTTATTATAACCTGAACATGGGGCTTTTAAGAAAGTAGTTAGCAGGTGATTCTGATGTGTAGCCAAGATTGTGAGCTACCGAGCCCTCGCCTCTTCACACGTAATTTCTTAGGCCCACTGGTGTGGAGAACACTGAGTCCATCACAGCAGTGAGAAGGAATGGAGGCCCTGGGTCAGAGACTGGAGTAGAAAGCTGCAGGGCGGATGTGATACCCGAGCTAAGGCTTGCAGAGTAACCTATCAGCACAGCTGCTGCAAGCAGAAGAGTCAAATAGAAATACTGATGATGCACAAACATGGAGGAGTCGGTTTTGTTTCGTGAAATATAAATACTCCTTGGTGGCACCTTGATGATGTAGCTGAAATTTAACAGTTTATCCATTGAGTATCTCCTGCATGAGAAACACAGGAAAATTGTATTTTTAATTTACAATATGAAATAAGGATTATGTATACCACATTAAGCTAATTTTTATTCATAATTTGTTCTAAAGGATGAGAAGGAGAAACCGAAAGACAAGGAGGTATGGCGTTTTGGAAACGAACGTAGAGAACATGGAATTGACACCCTTGGAACAAGATGATGAGGAAGAGGATAACACTTTGTTTGACGCCAATCATCCCAGGAGGTGAGTATTTAGGAGTTTTGTTTGTTTGTTTTTTGAATCTTTATTGGTACGTACTGTATACACATAATGATCATGCTCAACACTGAGAATTTGTACCCGTATATGCCTTTTTTTCCCATTCCCCTACCCACCCTACAACCTGCCAACTATATACATAAGCTTTGATTCCCGTTTTTTACCATCACATTTTTTCTTTCCCCTCATTTACCCTTATCCCCCATTTCCCTTGAATATTGTGTATTTCGCAGTGTATCTGTCATACACTGTAGAACTCATTTACATTTTCAGTTTATTATACCAGAGATAAAATATGGTATTTACACATCTGCAGCCTGTTTTACTTATGAGTATGACCTCCAGGTATGTCCATTTGAGTATAAATGACTGAGACTTTTTCTTTATGGCAGAGTAATACTCCATTTTATTAAACCCATATCTTCCTTATCCAGTCTCCAGTTGATAGACATTTGGGGTGTTTCCAAAATTTAGCTAACCGAGCTGCTGTAAACATGAGTGCACATATGTCACTGGTGATATGAATTTTAATTCCTTCGTGTATATCCCTAGCAGGTCAAATGGGACCTCTAATCCTAGTTTTTTGAGGATCTCCACACTGATCTCCATAGTGGTTGTACCAGTCTACATTCCCACCAGCAGTGGACAAGGGCTCCTTTCTTCCCACAGCCTCACCAGCATTTATTGCTGGTTAATTTCACAATAGCAGCCGTTGTTTGTGGCATGAGTTGGAATCTCAGTGTTGTTTTCATCTGCATCTCTCGAAGGACCAATGATATTGAACTTTTTTTAAGTGCAAATAAATATAAACTCATTTTGGGAAAAGTGGCCATACCCCTTTTCTACATTTAGACAGCATGTTCCAAGAGGTGTAGATTAAGGTGTATTTGTTCCTTTTATTTTCTTTGTCCTAGAAATTATTTCTTGTAATTAGATATACCATCCACTTACCATTACTTCATTTCAGGTTAATTCAGTGGCAGGATTTTCTGTGATTTTTTTTTTTTTTTTTTTTTTTTTGAGACAGGGTCTCGCTTTGTAGTTCAGGCTGGCTCTGAGCTCACTGTGTATCCCAGGCAAGCCTGGAACTCAGCAATCGTCCTGCTTCTGCATCCCGAGTGCTGGGATGACAGGCGTGAGCCACCATGCCCGGCACTGTGTTATGTGGTATTGATTGCTGGTGGGCGTGAGTCTCCACGCCCAGCATTATATGTGGTTACCGGGATTAAACTCAGGACCTTGCGCTTGCAAGGCAGGTGCCGGAACCACTGAGCTAACCCTCTGGCCCTTTCTGTGAATTTTTAATGTTTGTGCAGTTTCATAAATTAAACATGCAAGTACAAGGTATTCTGCTTTCTGAATTTATCTTTCAAGATGCATGCATAGAGATGTTATAGTGGTTCACTTTAGAAAGAAAAGGAAATCACAATGGCATTTTTCTCTTTCAATGTGAAGAAAATAGTTACGTATTTCTTTGGAAACAGTACTATAAGATCTTTTAGGGTCTGAAAAGAAAATTGGCTAGAGGTTCTAGAACACTATCTTAATGTCTGCAGTTTAATCCCTTGAGATTAAGTATGTAAATTCCATGGTAAATCGAATTTAAGATCTGGTTACAGCTGGCCCTTATAGTAACAAAAATGCTAGCTGTCAATTTTTAAAACATTTTGTAGGTTAAGTTTTTTACTTTTTTTTCTTTTTTTTTTAGACAGGATCTGACTAAGTAGTTAAAGTTGGGCTTGAACTTACTATGTAGCCCCTGGTAAACTCAAACTCATTGCAATCCTCCTGACTCAGCCTCCTGAGTGCGGGGATTACAAGCATGCTCCACCACACCAGAATACCAGTATTTTTAAATTCAGAGTTTTACTAGGAATTGTGTTGACTTTTGTGAAATGCTTTCTCTGTGTATGAGAAGTTGATTCGGTTTCTCCTCATTTTAGTGAATGTAGAATGTTACAAAAACCTTATATCCTGAGATAAATATAACTTTGGCATATGTTCTTTTTTTTTTTTTTTGAGACAGGGTCTCGCTTTGTAGTTTAGGCTGGCCCTCAGCTCACTGTGTAGCCCAGGCAAGCCTCAAACTCAGCAATCCTCCTGTCTCTGCCTCCCAAATGCTGGGATGACAGGCATGAGCCACCACGCCCGGCTCTGTGGTATGTGGTATTGATTGCTGGTGGGCATGAGTCACCACACACAGCATTGTATGTGGTTACCGGGGATCGAACTCAGGACCTTGTGCTTGCGAGACAGGCACCAGAACCAATGAGCTAACCCTTTGGCCCTGGCATATCTTCTTTATATATTGCCACTAGTTATTTCCTTTACTCTGTCTACCTTTTTTCTTTAAAATTATTTTTTTATTAAAGTATATTTGCAATACATAATAAATACTTTGATCTTGGGAAATTGGCACCCATAGTCCATCCACACTGATCCCTTTTATATTCAGGTATACTTATATATATAATATATATATATATATATATATATATATATATATGGAGAGAGAGACATACACATCTATATACATAGATGATACATATATGTGTGGGTAGACAATGTCTATATTTTTGTAATGTCTGTCATATTTTGATACTTACTATAAAATATGTTGATAAATGAGCCCTTTGCATGTCGGTTTTTAAATCTTTTTTTTTTTTTTTTGAGACAGGGTCTCGCTTTGTAGTTCAGGCTGGCTCTGAGCTCACTATGTAGCCCAGGCAAGCCTTGAACTCAGCAATCCTCCTGTCTCTGCCTCCCGAGTGCTGGGATTACAGGCGTGAGCCACCACACCCAGCACTGTGGTATGTGGTATTGATGGCTGGTGGGCGTGAGTCTCCATGCCCAACATTGTATGTGGTCACTGGGGATCGAACTCAGGACCTTGCGCTTGCGAGGCAGGTGCCAGAACCGCTGAGCTAACCCTCCAGCTCCTTTTTTTTTTTGAGACAGAGTCTTGCTTTGTAGTCCAGGCTGGCCCTGAGCTCACTATGTAGCCCAGGCAAGCCTCAAACTCAGCAATCCTCCTGTCTCTGCCTCCCGAATGCTGGGATTACAGGCGTGAGCCACCACGCCCGGCTAAATCATTTTTTTTAACACTGCCATTATCTCTTCCTGGAATATTTGATAGAATTTGTGAGTGACACTCTCAGGGAATGGACCTTTTCTCTGTAGTGGAAAAGTTTTGATAATAAATTCAGTTTTTAAAAAATAAATTAAAGGTATTCATATTTTTTGTTTTTTTTATATCATTGGTAAATTTCATCATTTAAGGCATGTGTCCATAAAGCACTAGCTTTTAAAAAAATTACTACTTAAAGCAGTGAATTATATGAATAATTTTTACATAACTGATTTTCCTTTAGATCATTGAATTACTTTGTCTGTAAACAGAGAAAGCTACATAGTTTCTAGACTTGAGACTATATATGTATATTGTACATATACTAATTAGTTGTGCACAAGTAAAATATTAGGGTTGCTCAAAAATTTGTATTAATCCTAGCCATTGTCTGTTTATATTTTACATATTAGAATTATTCAGAAGTAGTTCTTCTTACTATTTGTATTGCCTTTTTGTTTTAACTTTTTTCCACTTTAGCCTTCATTTCTCTATTGTTTATTAACTCTCATTGTATTATTCTCTCATTATTCTCTCATTATTCTATTGACTCTTGAAACCAAACCTGACTACTAACTACCTTTTCTGCTTAAAGATACAAACTAAAATAATGCTATTTCTGAGAAATTGAGGCTGCTGTTGTTGTTACTGTTATAAATGGCTCTGCTTTTAATTGCCAAGATGACTAAAAATATCCTGCAGTGGATGAAGTAGGATTTACAGCCTGTTTTGTAGCCAAACCACTGTTGACAACAGTTGTTTGCATTATAAGTTGCTGTACAGATTATATTAGTCACATATTTTGTCAACCAGAGCAAATGAAAGGCAGATATTCAAAGAGTAGCAGGAAACATAGAACTGTCGAACTTTGGAATCATTGCCCTGAAAGGATCCCTGTGTGACTAGTTTTTCACGGGACCACTAACCGTTTTCTAGAAGTCCGTAAACCATGGGGAAGGGCTGCTTGCCGGCTTCACTGTAGAGCTCTTGCTGAGCACACAGGAGGTGGCATTCAATGCTTTCTCTGCAAATAAAGTAAAATAAAATAAACTACTGTCAATCCATCAAGTTATCAGCAAACAAACTATATAAATATAAAATAGCATTTGTTAGTAAGTGTGCCCTTGAGTACAGGATTGTTGTATACAGCAACACATCAGCAGAACAACCTTGCGAAGTAATTTCTACTGTTCTCATTTGAAAACTAGCAGAACTAAGGCCTAGAAAGTTCAAGGTGGCCTCTCTTCCTACCTGATCTTGTTGTGTTGGTTTACCACTTATGTACACCTTGAAATTATTGTCATTGTCTTCATTACTTATAACAAGGACTTCCCTTTACTGTTTTCCCAGCGTGGGGTAAAGAAGTCTAGAACTGAAGGATCTTAACAGTGTGACTTCTATTTCTTCCCAGCTACAGTACCGAGCCTTACAACTCTACAATGGCTTTCTGATTACTTTTAGATCATACTTTACTAATGCTATCTTGTTTGTTTGAGATTCTAAAATTAGTTCCTCTTCCTTTTCCAAAGTCTATCCAAAAAATAACAGTATGCAACTCATTTTCAGAGAGGTGCGTGAGTTTCCTGGCTTACCATTTTAAAAGCTTTTTGCACTCTTCCTCAGAGGAATGCATTTCACAGGTTCTAAATACGCTCACATATCAACACTGCTTCTTTATGTTAGGTCAAACTGTATAAAACTGCCAAAAGGTGACTTAGACTAACTTTCTTAGAGGAGATTTATCTTCACGTAACAGGGTATTGTCGATGGGGCTGAGGCCAACAGTGTCTCAGGATCGTGGCTCCTGTGACACCTAGTTCTGCCCAGTGTCGTGTCCCTCATTCAGGACTGATGAACAGATGGCGCCACTGTTTCTGTCCTGATGCCAGGTGACAGTAGGGACCGGATCTCCTTTGTCTCTTTAAGAATGAGGACATGTTTTGTTTTACCAAAAATGTAAACCAAGCTTATATATATATATATATGGGGTGGGAGGTGGAAGGAAGGCAGAGTAATGGGAAAAAATGAGAATTAAGTCGTGTCACGTACAGGTACAAATTCTCAGTGTCAAGCGTCATCTTGATATGTATATAAAATGTACCAATAAATCAATGTTTAAAAAATGACAACCTCAGCTAAATTAAAAAAAAAAAAAAAAGAATGAGAGCATTTCTTCCAGAAGCTTTCCTTCATCGGGGTTCTTTCCTTTTTCTTTATTTTGTTTCATTGATCAAGTGTAAGTCTTGTGATCATTCCTGAAGTACAGCCTGAGAAGAAAAAGAAGCACTGCGCTATGTTTAGCTCCAAATGACCGTTTGAGGTTGAGTGGTTTTGGGATTTTCCTTCGTGCCATTACAGTAATGGTCGGCGCATTGACATTCAGTCACCGGGGCCACAGCTGAGGCCTCCTCATTAATATAACTCGTATCGCTGTGTGGTTGCTGTCCTAATTTTGTTTTGATTAGTAACTAAAACATTTTGAACAAAGGACTATAAGCCAAAGGGGCAAATCTGGTTTTCACTGAGACTGTAGTTTTTGGCTCTCTCAGAAAGAAACTGAAGAGGAACCAGACAGCAAATGCTGACGACAAATTACCTTCAGTTTCCTCAAAGAAAAACGTTAGAGACAAATGCCCTTTGCTGTGCTTAGAAACACACATTTAAATACAGCTTTACACGACAGAATAATAAATGGGAACAATATATTCATGCTATTATGTCTAATTCATACTAAACCATAAAATTATTATTATTATTTCTAATGATATGTGCTGGAGGACATTTTAAAAATTATGACAACAGCTTCTAACTGCTAGTACTTCTGTCATTTCAAGTGTAGTCTAGTCATTTCTGTCAAGTATGTAATTTGAAAAGACCTAAATTTGCTTTTTGGCTACTTCCGTTCTGCTTCGTTGGATTTAATATTGTATTATATGTGTTCATTACATTTTGTGCCCAAAGTTCGTTGTTCATAAAATGCATTCTGGTTGTTAACATCAGCATATAGGAATCAGAAAGCAGATTTGATGCAACTGTTCAACTAAAAACCCTAACTAAAAAGGTCTTATTTAAATAGCTGCCAATTTGAAAGTAGTTGTAATTCATAAAGCATTCTATAAATTACCTATAATTTATTATCAGAATAAACACTGTGGTTATTCAGAGTGAGTAGAATATAGGCATGTATTAAAGTACTGTTGGTTTTAGAAAGGAATTTGTATTTTACAATGTCCAGTGGTTTGTTTCTAGTAAAATAATTCATACTTTTCTTTTGTAAAAGGAGCTATTATGTTCGCCTTTTCTTAGATGAGTCTGAAAGAGAACTTTCATTTAGTTTTTGTTGTTGTTAATGCTGAACTTTTCTGGGGACATTGGACCATAAAAGAGAAATGTCTTTACTCCATTAATTACTGGGAGTCACAAAAATTTCATAGTCACAAGCTTTTGAGCAGTTGATATGTGGCTGGTATGACGGAAGAGATGGATTGATACTTCTATTTACTTTTTACTAATTGAAATTTTTAACTCTTAATTGTCATACTCAGCTAGTGGCCATTGTATTAATACAGATCTAGATCGAAAGCTTTTGATATAGTTTCAACTATTTCTGTTGAGTTAAAATTCATGTACAACAAGTGAATCACAACTCCTGTTTATGAGGCAGTTGATCCCTTTGATAAAAGGGGTGTAGCTTCGGTTCAAGATTGATACTGCACTGCCCTTGTTTGGGTTGAAGACAGGGCCGAGTGGCTGGATTGGAGGGGGAAGGAAAGCTTTCCCAGCTGTGTGTGGGAACTTTCCAGGCAACCAGGACCTCAGGCTGATGAATGGAAAACTCCTGAGCTCAGTTTTATCACTGACTTTTCCCAGTGCTCTTAAAATAGTGTTTATCTGATACCCCAAGATCGTGTCTTATTTCAAATAACACAGAGGAAATACCTCTTAGAGCCAACTGTTTGCAAATTCACTTGAATGAACAAACAATTGTTAACAATTGTTAACTGAAGTAGAACTGTTTGTCCATTCAAACTTGATTTGTATTTATAGCCATTTAGAGAATTGAATTGTTTCTGAATTGGCTTTTGCAGTCATTCTTTTTTAGAAAATGATATTGTCATATGAGACCTAGAGATCAGTCGTCCGTAAAGCTTGAAATGTAGCTAAAATGAGGTGAAATATATTAAATCACCTCACTGCTTTGTTTCGTAAAAATGTAGAGTGATTGGGTATGTGAAAGGTATTGGGTATATGAAAGTCCCCACAAGTAGACAGTAAACCCAGCAATCCAGATGCATACAGGGTTTTTCATCTTGGAAGACGTCTGTCATGATTGCTCCTTTATTAATCCTGTGGCTCTGAGGACAGAGGTGACTACGTTTATGCCGTTCTCTCAAACCCTGACTCACTGGTCCTGTCGGAGCGATGGGACAGCCGTTTGCTTCAGCCTTCACTTCTGTTGTGGGCAGCAGGAAGGCGGGAGGGAAATGGCCTCCTGTATCTCTCTCTTACTGGGGAATCAGAATGTCTCAGGATTGTTTCTGCCCCGTCATTTCTCCTCTTTGCTTAGAGAAACAAAAGCATCAATCCTCTGATGAAGAAGCCTAAATAGCAGACACCCTACACGATGTCATTATTGGATCAGGGCCCCCCCCCACTTTGTACTGGAGAATGAATCCCGGGTTATGTGCTGCATCGTTCATTTATTCAGGTTGGGCTCAAACTTGGGAACCCTGTGCCTCAGCATTGCAAGGTGCTTTTCCATGAATAAATCTGTGAATCAAGCAAGAATAAATATTTGGGATTTGGGGTCATTCAGTGAAGACACGAGTTCTCAGGAGCTATTGTAAATGAGTATCACTGTTATGCGGAAGTTAGAGGGACCCAGGGCAGCAGTGGCAACTGTGGCGTGTGTGCCATGCCAGGCGGGCAGAGCACTCGCTGTCACTGCAGAAGCCAAGTCGCCTCAGCAGCCACGTAACAGTTTTTTTCCCATAACAGATTTTTATTTTCTCTACTAAAACCTCAGTGTTCAGGTTTCATTGCAGTGCTGGCTCTTCACAGTTAATAAGCAGGCTCCGGGTTGCAGTCTGGACACTCAGTCCCTGAACAGCTTGCCATCCCTGGCCCGGGCCATAGGGATTGGTTTCTTATTTCTTTTTTAGGAGTAGGAGTATACGGCCATAGCCAAAGTAGCTAAGACACCTTGCTTCGTTTCTTTCTCTTTTATCTTTGTATTTTTAAATCTCATTTTATTTTCTAATTTAATGTTGAGAATTCAGTAGAACACTGGAATCTTATCTACCTTTCAGATGCCTATGACTGATTCCTCCGTAGCTGAAACACAGTTAAGTAAGGAGCTCCAGAGGGCGAGGGCTCCAGTGCTCCGTGAGCGTCTCTTGCTAACTGAACAACCTCAGGTTGTGGTTTAGCAATGACAGAGCATTTTTACTAATTTTTCTACACCTCGTAGAAAAGCTGTTTGCCGCTGTCAGGTAGTTCAGTTATTTCTAGCTTAAGTTTCATCGATGCAGGATTTAACGATCATTAAAAAGAGACTACCTTCCTTTTCCCATGTCCCCTACTCTAAGTTGATCTAACTAATCTCTGGAGACTTGTACCATTATTTATCTAAGACACTATTCATTGTGGGCAAAGCACTAAGAAAAGAAAGAACTAACTGCCAATTTTATTGTGAAACAATGTAAGATAATTTTGAATTGTGCAAGAATTGTGCACTTTAGCCTCAGAATGCGTATAGTTTTCATCCTTCCTGAGGCATTTGGCCATATTCACTTGAAGTTGAATCGCTTCGTATGAAATAGTTCATCAGAACAGAAACTAACAGATTTCATTTATCTAGGTTATAATTCCATCTTGAAATTGTTCTTCCTTTGTTGGCAAGAATGTTTGGGATTGACTTCATCAGTCTAGTACTGTAATTTGGGCTTAGTATTCTGTTATGCCTTTATATGTGCAGCAATTTTTGCTTCACTGATTATTTATAACATGATCTTTTTAAAGGTTCTCAAACATCGTTAAACTCATTCTTTCATACCAACAGTGTTTATGACACAGTTGAAGGAAAAGCAAAGGAAACGGCTTTGACCAGCTTTGTGCTTTCCCGGCAGTTCCATCTACGGGAGAAGCGCCACCTAGCGGCTATTAAAAGCCCCCGCCATCAGTTGGAAGACCCGCCCCAAGCTCAGAGATGATGAAATCAGAAAGATACTTGTCTTATACACTGTGAGCTATAAAGATGATTGATACGAGATGTTGTTGGCCATAGTTGAGGGATAGCTTGTCCTGCTTAATTTAGAGGCTGTCTTCTCTATCCTTGTCTTTTTGGCCAAAAATTTTCCTGTTAATAGATCAACCCCCATTTTACTGTCCTATTTTGTTCATTCTTTATGCTTCTTTGAGTCCAGCAGAACTTTTACAACTTTAATACGGTCTCTCCAGGGACTGGGAAATCTTGGATGTGATGCTCATTCTCTTGTGATGCTCATTCTCCACGTGTTTTTCCAACTGCTACAAGATTCCTGAAAAAGAGCAACTGGGTTCATGGTAGCAACTTAGAAGATGGCACTGTGGAAGTGGAGTTGAACTGCGTGATTGTTTTAAAGAATGTAACATGGAATAACGGCCTGTGGTGCGGAAAGTTGCGTGGACAGGGTAGTCGACAGTGTGAGCCAGAGCCTGGCCCTGTTCATCCGGGTCACGGAAAAGCTGTCGGTGTTGGGGCTCAGGCTCAGGATGGAGCCTGGAACTGCTGGGAGCGCTATCGGACCCTCAGGCCCTCGGAAGGGAGGAGTGATACCGGCGGTTTTAGGGCCTAGAACATTGCTGTGGTGACTTGTGAAAGGTGAATTGGGGTTCAAAAAAAACTACGGTTTGATACTTTGAGGCTCTTTCAGTTTTTCCGATGAGGCAGCACAGCAGGGACCGAGGCTGAGTTAGAAGCGGGAGGAGTCAAAAACAGCGGCGCGGTGCGCGCTCAGCAGTATTGGGGACATCAGTCATTAGAGGAGGTCCCCAGAAGGTGAGGGGTGGGCGACGTCATTCTGACTTAAGAGGCTACAGAGCAAGAGCGAGTTTCAGGGGGAAGATGGCCAGCTAAAAATACTCCCTGGGGAGAAAATAAATAAAAATGACATCTTCATTATTGTTGGGCTTTTAATTTTATCCTGCGAAGAACGTTGCTACTATGTTCTGTGTGGCACGTAGTAGGTGCCGGACAAAACAGAGTTCTGAGGGAGTCCCAGCGCAAGGAATGCAGTATGCTAAGCAAAGAACAGCCTTGGATACATTTTTGAAGAAAACGGGTCTAGTGTGGTAGGGTCGCTCGTGAGAGAGTTATCCCGACTCACGTTTGCTTTGAGGTTAACAGCGAGCCCCAGAATGCACCCCAGAGACACACAGGACGATATCATTTCTTTGTGTTGGTTATTTCTCCGTCAGAAGGCATCTGTGCCATCACTAGCCACCTCGGGTTCTCAGATATTCCTTCTGTGGGAGCCCTGGTGGAATTTGGTATTAATGTCTCAGGCATTTTGCGGTGTTTCTCCCGCTATGGCTAATGACACTTTTGATTTCGCAGATTAATTTTTTAATAATCTGCAGTTTCATCATCAAATTAAAAATGGGTCTCAACCATCCACAGGACAAGAAATTATAAAATGGGATCTGAGTGTTACATTTCTTTTTTTTTTTTTTTTTTTGAGACAGGGTCTCACTTTGTAGTTGGCTGGCCCTAAGCTCACTCTGTAGCCCAGCCAAGCCTCGAATTTAGCAATCCTCCTGCCTCTGCCTCCCAAGTGCTGGGATTACAGGCATGAGCCACCATGCCCGGCTGAGTGTTACATTTCAAAAAATAATCTATAATATATATATTATATGTATATATATTATGTATATTATATGTGTATATTATGTATATTATATGTATATTATATATATGAAAAGTTTCTCAGCTTCTAGTAAGCATTTAGAGATCTCTTACAGATTGCTAACTAAAGATTTGGCTGAGATATTAGTATGAAAAAGAGCTTTATTCATTCTCAAATGTATCTTCAGTGAACATTTAAATGTTACTGATGATTACCAATGGAGATTTATCAGTTATTAAATACTACACATCTGTGAATATAACTTACTATGATGTATTTTAAATTATGGATGTTATTAGCAGATGTTTTTATTTTTTTCCTTTTTTTTTGAGAAGGGATCTCGCTTTGTAATTTAGGCTGGTCCTGAACTCACTATGTACCCCAGGCAAACCTTGAACTCACAGCAATCCTCCTGCATCTGCCTCTGGAGGGCTGGGATTACAGGTGCGAGCCACCATACCTGGCTAGCAGATGTTTCTTAAAACCAAATACTTGGATTAACAATTTTTATGTTTAAGCTCCATAAAAATTTAATGATAAAAATATCACTTGAGATTATCATAAAGTAGTCAATTAGAGAAAAATGAGCAGATTTGTACTATTGTATGTATTTATTGAAAAACTTTGTCTTCTGCATGTAGAGCTATATTATAAATTAAAAACACCCAAAGCATTATTTTTTGACAGACTCTACTTTTAGTTCTTCATCTTTAATTAATTCTCATTTCTGAAGACTTAGAAATAGGATGAGTTAAACAATTATATTTAAAGAGACTATAGTCCATACATAAGTCAATTGAAGTCACTTATGAATATTTCATGAGGTTATAATTTTATTGGCTATAGCATGTTCTCTAATTACCCATAAAATAATATTTATTTTCTTGGAAGAGTTATAGTTACTATTCAAAGGATAATATCTGAAGTAATTAATATACATGAACTAATCATGTATTTTATTGGAGTCTTGTTTAATTCATTTAGATGTATTCTATTCTTTTTTCTTTTTTTTTGCTTTTTGAGACAGGGTCTCGCTTTGTAGTTCAGGCTGGCCCTGAGCTCACTATGGTGCCCAGGCAAGCTGCCGCGAACTCAGCAATCCTCTTGTCTCTGCCTCCTGAGTGCTGGGATGACAGGCGTGAGCCACCGCGTCCGGCATTGTGGTATGCGGTGTTGATTGTTGGTGGGCGTGTCTCCATGCCCAGCATTATGTGTGGTTACCGGGGATCGAACTCAGGACCTTGCGCTTGCGAGGCAGGCGCCGGAACCACTGAGCTACCCTCCGGCCCAGATGTGTTCTATTCTTTATATTCTGAATGTTTTAACATGTATTCAATTTTTTATGAAAGTGACATAATGTTCTTTTCTTGCAGATAAGAATGTGCCTTTTGATGAGAAGACTTCATCTTTCTGCCATGAAGAGCAGAGTTTCTATGTCTAAGGAATAAGCCACTATATCAATGGGGGAGGGGGTATTTAAGTCACATACATTATGACCTTTAATTTTTGTTGCTGCAATAAATGCCACAGTTTGTTGTTATTATTATTTTTTGTATATACAGAAATACTGTATTAATGGGTTTGATATTGTTAGGATTAAACTGTATTAGTTTGTCTGATGAGTTTCTTTAAAATAGGGTGTTTTTCTCATAAATTTTTGTTTCTTATATTATAAACCTTTATGTACTAATGTATTAATGTTATTTTTGTTAGTATCATATTTTAAAGAATCATAAACCCTAACAATCCTCTTGTATGTAAAAATAATTTAAATTGTCTTTACTAAAATATATTTCCCATTTCTGTGGGGAAAAGAAGCCAAATTTATTATGTTATGTTTGGATTTTTTAAATATTAATAAATTAGTTATTGTATGCAGTGTATGTGATTTAAAATTATTTTAATGTGAATCAGACACAATGTTTAAAATATAAACCTAAAGTGTCAAATTTTGTATAAATACATGTATTTTATATGACTTCTAGAGAAAACTTCTCAAAGTCTTTTTGTCCTGTAGTAACTTGGACGTATAGGTACACACTACAGAATAAGATAAAAACCGTGATGCCAACATTAAGTGAAATAGCAAATACAAAGCAACATACCACTATCTAATTTGATTAGATATTTCATATATATATATATGTGTACTTTAAAGTCATTATACTTATAATATAACCTGAGATAGAAATTAATGGCAAAATAATGATGTGGTTCAAAGGCTTAATCATGTGAGTTTGTAATAGAGTGAGGAATTAAAGTAAATGCATTCCCATTGAAGTCCAAGAGTTTTATGTAGAGACTGACTTCATCATCCCCAGACACATTATTCAACCCTACTGAGCCTCAGTTTTTCCTATTGTAAAAGTTAGATCATGTACAGGAAAAACAGGTGATAAAATTAGTTGCTTTCTGACATAGGGAGGCAATGTAAATATGTGTATCAGTAAGAATGGCCTACAACAGATACACAGTATAACATCATAGTCTTGAATAGTAGTGGGTTATAATGTTTTATTTCTCACCCCTGCCACATATGTATTATGAGTTCTGATTCTTTTCATTCTCATTTCTCTGGACCAAAGTTGCTGAAGAAATCCTACTTCCAATATTGTCTCATAACTAAATACCCAGGTATGAGGAACCATATGGTACCTTAACAAGCTTCTACTTCAAGTTGATATTCTCACTTCTGATTACATTTTATTGATCAAAAACTTCTAAGGCTATGCTAGACTTCAATAAAGCAAGCAAGAGTAGATAATGCTCTCTCAAGAAATTTCTATTTGTCCACTCGAAAGGTCAAATTTGGGCTAGGAATGTAGCTCTATGTTAGAAAGGTTATTAGCACGCATGAGACCCTAAGCTTGGTTTCTCTGCACTAAAACATACACTCACACAATATGCAAAAATAGTTTGATTTATGTCAACTGCTTTTGCACGATGAGTCAGGTCATTTTATTTGAGTACATACGTGTAGAGTATAAGTAGGGACTAAAGAGCCATCTCTTCATCCAAAGGGATTAGCTTTCTTCAGCTTGCACTCAATAATTGTGAAAAATACTTGCAGGCAAATTCAGTTTTTAATTTCCAAGAGAAGCTAATATTCCAAGTTTCTGGTAAAAAAAAAAAACCACTCTTTCAAATCAATCTATACACAGAACATATTTGGAGAAGAATAAATAGGAAAGATTTTAGAGCAATTTTTCAGTGTCTACAATGAATTGGAAGTTTCTGACCAGCCACTGGGTGGAGCTAGAAAAGTCAAGTAATTTCTTTTGCTTAATCCTTTTTAATTAATACGTATGTAATTTCTTGTATCATTCAGGTTTCCTGTCACTGAGACATGGCACCAAGACATTCACAGCTTGAAGAAAGAATATATTAGTGAATTTTATGGTTTCAGGAGATTCCGTACATGGTTACCAGTCCCAAGGAAGACACCTCATGGCAGACGACTGATACATCAAAGTTGTTTGGTTTATTTGGCCGAGTAGCAGAACAAGGGAATCATGCAGAGAAGAATATTCCAGGGACCATAATATATATTACCCAAGGGTGGGGTGCTATGTCTCCTCAAATATGCAGGAGGGAACTCTAATCATTTTGTCCTTTCATAATCCATTGAAGTTGTCATATCAGCATTAATACAATTAGCTGCTTATCAATTTTACACTGAACACACTTTTTCTCTTCTGAAAAATAATTGAGTATAGATAAATG
>PVIC010023573.1:0-26734 GCA_004025085.1 Thryonomys swinderianus | reverse complement strand
CTCAGCAATCCTCCTGTCTCTGCCTCCCGAGTGCTGGGATGACAGACGTGAGCCACCACGTCCAGCATTGTGGTATGCGGTGTTGATTGCTGGTGGGCGTATCTCCATGCCCAACATTATATGTGGTTACCGGGGATCGAACTCAGGACCTTGCGCTTGCAAAGCAGGCGCCGGAACCACTGAGCTAACCCTCCGGCCCGTATGTTTTACTTTTTAAATATGGCTAGTAGGGGCTGGGTATGGCAGTGAACTCCAGGAGGCTGAGGCAGGAGGATCCCAAATTCAAGCTCGGTCTGGGCAACTTAGCTACTTGGTAAGACCCCCATCTCAAAATGTAAGAAACTTACAAAAGGTTAAGGAATACATCTCAGTTAGAAAGCCCTGGGTTCATACCCATTATGACCAAAATAGTGGCCTCTATAAAATTTGAATTCTACCATGTCTTGCTTTTTGTGATTCATATTATTCTTCTACTGCACAGTGCTTATCTACAGTATTTTTAAAAAACCCGAAGGGAAAGCCCTCTGGTCATTCTCATGTTCGATTTTCTGATACACAGAAGTAGGGCAGGGTGAGTAGTAACTTATCCTCAAGTATAATTTTCCTGTGCTTCCTGGGTTGCAAATTCCTTAAAAACTGAATAAAATATAAAATCTTTGTTCTGAATCACCTTCACTATATTACTCTGTGGAGCAATTTAGTAAATCTTCTATTCCAATCTACTTACTTACATGATCCAGGAATACAAGTGATACAGATTCATGTCTAAAGCAATATTTCTTGGACAACTGGTAAGAGCCTGGATATCTAAATAGTGAATGGTTATGCAAATTATGAAATATACATGAGATTGGAGTAAGTAAAACATTTAAAATTGTGTATCTAAAAGTTTACAGTGTTACTGGGAATAATGTTTAGGATGTAATGTTAAATGTATGGTGTCAACTTATTTGAACACACGTGTGCAAAAGCCAAGGGGAAGTCAGAGCACAAAGTGTTAACAACTATCTCTTATGCCAGATGAGGTCTGTGATTTTTTTTAAAGATTAATCTTCTTACACCTGTCATGTCTAATTTTTCCAAACAGGAGCAAATGTTTCCTTTATAAAAATGCTGCTTTAGGGGGGGTGGGGAAAAAAAATGCTGCTTTAGCAAAGCTAACAACAGTCTCTCCTTTCCTGGAAGTTCTCTGTTCTCTTTCTCTGTAAGTCAAGACAGAATAAGCAAGTAAGGAAGCAAAGAATAAGGCAAATGCAAACACCCCCCGAGCGTCAGTGTGGCACGTGAAGGGTGTAAGTCACCTCAGGAATTTTCTGCTAACTTTAATAAAAGTTTTTAAAGCAATTATGTTCAAAGTAAGCTATTTTCAAAGGGAAGATAGAGCTGCTCCTCCTCAAAGGGGGCAGAGGGCAGGTGGCAGTGACTTCCTAGCCCACTGTGCTATGACTGCAGGAAAAAGGAACGGTGGGCATCCCAGGGCCCAGCACTCTTACATTTGAATTTCTTGTTGAACTCTGATAAGGACAGCCATCCACCAGCCAAAGGATTACCTTTGTTTTAGATTTGAATGTCTTTTTTTTTTTTAATCCAACAAATTCATTTTCTCCTTTGACTCATTTTTCTGGACAACACAGAGAGAGGCTTACTAAAAATGTCTAAAAATAATCGAAATTTAAATAATACAGATTTTATTGATCATTCCTAAATGAAAATGTCTTGTGCTTTCAAATTTGAATGTTATTACTGAAATATTTTAACCAAAAAAACCTGACTTTTACTTCACAATTTATATCAGAATTTATAAGATAAATATGTTATAAAATCTAAGAAACAGGTAAATTCCATTTCTATTCTGATTTTCGCTTCATATTTATTGAAGTCACTTAAACAATTAATAATTTTATAGGAAGATATACATTCTGGGGTTAATTAAATGAGTATCTTCTACCATTATTACTTGTAATTCATACATAGTATTGCAACATTCAAACTACCTAGTTGTTATTTTCAAATACAAAAAACTGGTAAATTTTTTTTTCTATCCATATAAACTCATTGTTACTACCTAGACCTAATGGATTTAATAGAATTATGCAAAAGGTTCTGGCTATTTTCAACGTTTTACTTCATTTTTCCCTTTGAAGAGAAAGCAAAACATAATAACATGCAATTTTAGCCGGGCATGGTGATGCATACCTGTAATCTCAGCACTCAGCAAGCTGAGGCAGGAGGATCTCAAGTTCAAGGCACCCCACTACATAGTGAAAGCCCTTTTTTTTTTTTTTTTTTTTTTTTTTGAGACAGGGTCTCACTTTGTAGTTCAGACTGGTCCTGAGCTCACTATGTAGCCCAGACAAACCTCAAACTCAGCAATCCTCCTGTCTCTGCCTCCCGAGTGCTGGAATTACAGGCAAGAGCCACCATGCCCAGCACTGTATGTGGTTACCAGGGATCAAACTCAGGACCTTGTGCTTGCAAGTCAGGCACCAGAACCACTGAGCTAAACCTCCAGCCCTACATAGTGAGAACCTTTTAGAAAGAAAGGCATCTTTGCCAGTCTAGATCCCTATGTGAAAAATTAAAAGTACTGTAAGAAATAAAAAAATATACAGAGACTAAGCAAAAACATGACAAGATAGTTTACCTTGTGATTCAATTTTATATGTGCAAAATATGATGTAATATTTTATCAAAAACTTGTTTCAGTGCAAAATATGGATACTTTATTCTGAGGACTCACTTTGACTTCATAAATTTACCCAGTCATTCATTCATCAAACAGCTGTTATGTCAGACTGGACATTGTTCTGTGTTCTATTATGGGTCGACCATCAAGTGGCTGTGATAGAAATTCTGGTGTATTTAGTCACCACTGGCTATGGAAGTTTTAGATATATTAGTATTTAGTCTTAAATTGACTAATGGGCCCACTGAAACTTTTAAACATTGTACGGTTTGGTGGAGTTTTGTTCATGGTACTGTGTGTGTGTGTGTTCCCTTCAGATAGTCTGTGTTGGTGTTGGTTCATTAGGGTGCTGACATCTTATAATCACACAGCTCAAGCTTATCATATTAACAGCTACTCTTGAGAGATTCACTGTCAAAGCATAATAGCTGTGAATATTAAAGTAATAAAAGAGAGAAGTTTGGGGACCGGAGGGTTAGCTCAGTGGTTCTGGTGCCTGCCTCGCAAGTGCAAGGTCCTGAGTTCGTTCCCCAGTAACCACAAACAATGCTGGGCGTGAAGACTCACGCCCACCAACAATCAATACCTCATACCACAGTATCGGGTGTGGTGGCTCACACCTGTAATCCCAGCACTCGGGAGACAGAGACAGGAGGATTGCTGAGTTCGAAGCTTGCCTGGGCTACAGAGTGAGCTCAGGGCCAGCCTGAACTCCAAAGTGAGACCCTGACTCAAAAAAAAAAAAAAAAAAAAGAGAGAAGTTTGTAGAAGTTTTGAGTCAACTCTTTAAGAACGAGAGTCTTCTCTGTGAATAAAAATCAGCAGGCACTAAAATAAAGGTGGAAATACTAGATGCTGGATCTAATCAGATGTAAAGCATAGTCATTTGGCAAAATAAAATTCCTACTCCTCAAACCTCCTCCGAGGCAATTTGCATTCCCTTCATAGTGTGGACTTAGTTTCGGGACACTAGTGAAGTATACAGCTCTGTTAATTTCACGATGCAGGATTGTTAAACATAAAATAATGTACGGAGGCAGCGCTGCTGGCCATCCATCACACGCTCAACGCAGGAAAGAGAAAAGCACTCCATTTTCAGAGTAAAACGCAATATAATGACCATTGCTCTAAAATGGATCAATCTGGCCACACTGGCGTAGCTGCCCAGCATTCAAAGCAGCAATCACTGCTGGCTCTGGTGTGGTAGTTTTCTTCCCGATGGCATCTCATTTTATCCCCTCGGAAAATGGCAGAGGGGACAAAAAAGATGCAGGAGAGTCACATCAGGTTTTCCTTCAGCGTCCTTTCTATTGTGTTAACAACTCTCAATTGGGCAAGCAATTTTCCACTGTCTTGTATTAGGAATTACACTGGCACAATCTCCAGTTAAGCCAGACCGGGCACCACCCCAGCCCCCTTTCCAGCAAGTTTGCAACTCAGTCACAACCATTTATGTTAGACCAGAAAGGGAGAGAAACGGCTCGTGACCAGTGGTTTTAACAAACCTGGATGACTTAACTTATCCAAGCCTTTCACCAGTATTGTAGCCAAGGGTTTCTTTCTTGGGCTTTTTCTGCACGCAGAATAATGATTGGTGGAAAGTAATGATTATTGTAACAGTAGAGAGAATACTGGAATGGAAAGAGAATTGTCTTGCTGAATCAGTGCAGATGTTAATTGCCATAGAGATCTCAGATAAGTCATTAAAACAGTCACACTGCCTGCCTTATTGCATAAGGCTGTGGAGACATGGACAAGGAGGCTGCAGATGGGACAATGGACAATTTGAAGATGCCACATGAATATAACTATTGTGAAAACAGACATATGCTTGGCCAGATTTTCTTAAGAATTCAAATTTGTGGGCCAGGGGGTTAGCTCAGTGGTTCTGGTGCCGGCCTCACAAGCGCAAGGTCCTGAGTTCTATCCCTGGTAACCACATATAATGCTGCCCACCAACAATCAACACCGCATACCACAGTGCCGGACGTGGTGGCTCACGCCTGTAATCCCAGCACTCGGGAGGCAGAGACAGGAGGATTGCTGAGTTTGTGGCGGCTTGCCTGGGCACCATAGTGAGCTCAGGGCCAGCCTGAACTACAAAGCGAGACCCTGTCTCAAAAAGCAAAAAAAAAAAGAAGTCAAATTTGTTATAAGATGTAATAAATTGCGTCACATCAGTGATATGATTTTGAGTCACCAATTTGAAAACTCCTATGACATACTATCCACAAAAAGATCATAAATTCCAAGTAGACTGAATATTTTCATAAAAGGCAGTAAATTTGAAAAAATTTCCAAAGAAAATACTCAACTTTTTCAGAGGCCTGACTTAGAAGAGACCTTACTTAGCATGACATGAAGCCTAAAAGCCAAAAAGAAGAAATGTAACATATGTCACCATATAATATATAGCTTCTCTGATGCACAAATGAATTTTGAAGACAATGAAAACTTGGGATAAAATAATCTCACCCATGTAATAATATTCAGATCATTAACACCTGTAAGGTACAAAATTATCTATGTATCAATGGTAAAAATCCTAATAGATAAAATATATAAGTAACTCAAATACAGTTGATAAGCAAAGGAAAAGAGACTTAATATCACTAACAATTGAGGTGTGTAAAGTGACACAGTTATTGTGAATATTAAGTTTGTAGAACCTACTAGAATAAAATAAATTCATATATAGGGTTCATAAATTCCAATTCCCCCTTTAGCAAGAGCTATATTAACATAAGGATGTGCTTCAAAGGGTGTTTATGGAGACCATATTGCCTACACAGGCAAAAGTATTCCGCCAGTGACCTTAAAAGTAAATCAATCAAAAATAGGCCTTTAAAATAAATTTTGAATCACCTACAACATGAGATACAAGGATACTATGCCACTGTTAAAAGTGAGTTTGCTGTGCTCGCTTCGGCAGCACATATACTAAAAGTGAGTTTGCTAAAGACAGATGTTCATGATGTTTGGTTGGAAACTGCTATAGATAGATGTTGAAGTTTGGTGGAAGAAACAGGAAGGCTGTAAATAACATGCATATGGTTACTCTCATTTGAGCAAAGCAAGATCATAGTTATATTCATTATATCTATTGTTTATATCTCATACATTATAGATATTACATATACTGTATATTATTTGCCATGCAAAGGGTAGTGAGAGGCTGGTGCTGTGCATGGTGAAAAGTTTGGCAATAATGAAAGAATATAGAAAAATGAAGAGTTTATTCATACATTATAAGAGAGCAGCCAGCGAGTCCAAGAGAGGATGAAAGGCTGAGACTTTTATATCTTATTTTACCATGCAGAGGAGTCTAGAAATGACACCCTGGGAATGCTCTCATCAGATCACGGTGATTCTGGGTCTTCCATCTCAGTTCTGAGGATAAATCATATGTTGTTTGAAGACTAATGTTTTCTTCCAATAGGCTTCAGTGTTACTGATGTTACTAGAAATAGACCTTGCAGGAAAAAATTAATTGACAAATGTAAAGTTTGACTAATGTGAGTGGCCAAGAGGATCAGAATAAAATAGAGATGTTTATCCTTGAATGAGACTTTTGACAATGTACTATGATAGGGGAAGAAATGGTATCCCTTGAGACTTGAAAATTGGTCAGATCATCTAGTGATGTATACATAGATTTTGTGTATAGATTATAAGGTGGAAAGTTAATGTTTTACTATAGACTTGTCACTCAGCTAAAACGTGGCCCCAAAGAAATAGCAAAGTGGTAAAACTTCTATGCTTGGCCACATTATTTATCTATGTTCATATAAATCAAGTCTGAACATGCAAACACTTTTGAGGAGTTTAAGTTAAACCATTGAAAGTGTTCCCAGTGAGTGAGTTCTGAGGTATGGAAACAAATATGGGGAAGACATTGTAGGACCTGGATATGCAACGTAGAGTGTGCATTATTTTTTAACAATTTTAACCACAAACCCCATAAAATTCTCCCAAAGTCTTAAGTTTCCCTGTGTTCCTGTACAGAACTTTTGAGCTCACATTACTCTATGGGGAGGTCTATAGAGTCACAGCTGGGCATCTTCTGGTCACTGAAATGTCTTCTCTACCCTGTAGCACCAACATCTGTCTTGGAAAGATGCTTCCTGTCTTGGGGGGGGGGGGTGAACATTTCAGTACTATTCTCTACTGGGATCTTTAACAGTTCAACAGTCATCAATAAAGGGCAGGGTTAAAAGGCTCCACATGGAAAAGGATGAGGAAGGTCCCCTGGGTGGTGAGGATGCGAAGGGACAAATTCCCTGTTCCCTCTGTGTATGATTTTTCTAATAACCAGTGTTATGATCCAGCTTTCACAGATAATAGTGAGATGGATGTCACCCTTTAGAACAATTCTAAACACATCCACCCTCTCTAAAGAACCATTTCCCAATCTGAAACTTACCAAACATAACTTCTCAATAATTTGAAACAATAATTTAGTGAGAAAATAGTTTCCACCATCAAATGCATTTGGAAAATACTATGTCTAGTTCAATTTAACTTAGACAGAAGTCTAATTACTTTAACTTTATAAAATTTATTGTGAGCATCTCTAAGGGATTAAAATATGTAACATTTTCCAAAGTTTTTGTTTGTTTTGTTGCTATCCTTTGTTTTTTGCTGTGCAGGGGAGTAAACTCAGGACTGAGATACATCCCAGCCCTTTTTATTTTTTTAATTTTAGAAACAAAATCTGATGAAGTCAAACTTGCAGTCCTCTTGCCTCTCAGAAGACCAAGATTATAGGCATGGGCTATTATCCTAAGCTTCACAGTTATTTTTAACAGAGGAAACCAATTTTTCCAACGTGGAAGACTGGTTTGGAAAATAGCACCTGACATAATTGAATGTCTTAGGGATTGGTAGCAAGGCTCATTCATTCTTTTAATATAACCACTATTGATGAAATTCCTTGTTTGTGCTACAATCATATTAAGTCAACTTTCCCATCGCTGAGGCATCATCACCAACAACTCAAAGGAAGAGAAATTTAATTCGCCTCACAGTTCCAAGGATTCATTCTATGACTGGCCGGCCTCAAGACAAAAGCAACGTGGAGGAAGTGGGTGGCAAAATTTGCTCATACCATGGCAGCCTGGCAGCAGACAGAGAAAGGAGGAGCCAGGAAGGAACATTTCTCTTTCATAGGCATGCCTTCTGTGACCCCGTTCTTCCGATGAAGAAGTCCTCTCCTAACAGCACGTTTAGCCATAAACTTACCAGTGGGGTAATCCACTGATGACTAATTATCCAGTCACTTTCCAAAAGCCCCTCCTCTGAATACATGTGTCTCTGGAAGGACATTCTGGATTGAAACCACAACAGACACTATGCTGGCACTGAAAATGCCAGGACACATGCATGTATGCTATGGTAGATGAGAGACATCACACTGTTGGGTAGACAGAGACACTGCTGGAGACATGGCAGAGATATGGCAGGGTATGGACACAGTATGAGTGGCCCTGCAGTGGGGACGGAATGTATGGGCAGAGGTTCTCTGTGGGATGTGACCTGCTCATCGTGAAGCAAGGACTGCAACTAGGAGCTGCAATGTTTTGCATGGATTTTCCTGGGCTGAGAGGAGGAAAGGCTCTACTTATGCATGGTTGGTCAATTTCTGATGTTCCTATGTTCACTGGCCAACTACTATATTTTGCTTATGAACCATCATTCACTTTGTTTTTCTAATTGGACTATACCCTTCTTTATTCCCTCCCCTCTTTTTTTCTTCCTTCAGTTCTTTTTTTTTTAAGTCCTATTCCACTACTCTCCCTTCATAGGAACCTAAATTTTGGAAATTTTATGTCAAATTAAATACATTTGTTTAACAATAAAATATTGTATTTCAGTGATCTGAATTACAAATCACCACCATCAAAGAACTTCAAGTTAACAAAAGACATTTGATACTTTGGTTTGTTTTGGCCCTGGGGCTTGAATCCAGGGCATTCACACTAAGCAACATGCACAGACACTTTTTTATTTTTTATTCAAAACAGTGTCTTCCTAAGTTCAAACTGAGCTCAAACTTGGAGTCCTCCAGCCTCACCCTCTGGGAATGCTGGGACTACAGGCATGCATCATCATTCCTGGTTCTTATTTGGCTCTTGAAATAAGGAAAGTGGCTAATGAACTGCCATCATTGCTTTCAGAATCTCTAGGGGCCTGATGACTCATGGAAAGTATCACTATCTTAGACACTAATTTTGCAACTAGGTTAAGTTAAACCTCTTACAAAGCATTAATAGATTATCTCGTATAGTCTGCAGTTGATGATTAGCAATCTATTAATATCACAAAACTATCTGTAATTTATTTTCTAATGTTCTTTTCTCTATGCACACTAATGTCTTTAGGAGGTGGAACTAAACATTCCACAGATCCTGGATAAAAATTTTACATCCCATACACCTTGAGGACACACTAATAAGTGAAATAAATAGATCACACATATGTAAATACCATATCTTTTCTCTGGTATGAGAACCTGTAGATGTAAATGAGTTTTAGAATGTATGATAGATTTTGTAAAACAGGAAATATTCAAAGTGAATGTGGCGGGGGAATGTAATGAGGGGAAAGAATAAATATGATTTGGAAAGAAAAAGAAATAGCATGCATATAAGGGGTGGGGGGTTGTGGGTAGGCAGGGATATGGGTAAAAATGAGAATTAACTTGTGTCATATACTGGTACAAATTTCCCAGTGTTGAGTGTAATTGTAAACTGTATATAAAATGTATCAATGAAGAATTCAATTAAAAAAATTTTACATCCCAGAGTCACTGGTTTAACCAGGAATTATCTGCATAATGAAGAGAAAGATGGCCAGAAATTTGTATTTATTCGCAGTCTATCATGGTTTCCTGAATTAGATACTTTACAGTAAACTTGTTTTGTCTCGATTAAGAAATAGTTCAACTCTCCTGGCATAGGAATTCACTAAATATCTGAAATCCAAATGAACATGAAGTGAGTAAACTCAGTGGCAAAACAAGTTTCTAGGAGATACATCCATCAGACACAGGGAGGTATATGAATCATTTACATTCATCTTCTCCAGGACTCTCATTCCAGGCTCATTTCATCCTTCCAGAAACCTCACTCTGATACTCGCCTATCTAGCTCTCCCTTCTGTTTAATAAGTAAAAGGTTACTCAAGTTAATCAGTGTTCCAGACTCAAAGATTATCTGTGGCTGAGTGGGGGCTAGGAACAGGCTTCATCTCCCCAGATTCTGGAGGTTCCAAAAGATGAAGACTTAAGAAAATAGATGGGTGGTGTTTATTTTATCTGTAAGGTGATGGGTCACACTGCCCCCAAGAACTCTAGTGCAAAAAAAAATATGCCAAGATCATCTAAGAAGGCCCCCTGTCTCAGCTATCAGCAACGGAATGGACTTGGGGATGTGTGAGGGATGGATATTCTCTAAGCCTCATAGAAAGGGTTCAGGAAAATCAGCCTATTCTCATATCATGTAAATTTATAAGCTTGGACAAGGGTCCTAAGCTCTGTGGTCCTCAACTTTCCCATCTGCAAAGTAAGGCTGCTAATTCCCTCCTGGCAATGTCATTAAACATGGTAACATATATAAACACAGTAACACTACTGAATATGCACATACTCCAAAGACTTATGAATGCTGGTAGTGTCACTTTTCTTTCCTCTGCCTTACCAAGCCACTGATTTCCATTCTCACATATAAAGTGGAATGCAATGGCATATATTATTTGGTTCCTAAGAACTCAGGCCCTCAAGTTCAGTGAGTTTTTACCCATCCAACATACTAAACACAGACACAGCCTAGCTTAGAAGGTATGGAGGAGGGGTTGGTCCCATTGGGGCACCTTTAGATTATAAAGGCTTATGAAAACATTCAGTGTGCCTGCCAGTCATGGTGGGCTGTACTCCCACCAGAAATGCAACATAATTGTTGACGCCAGTAAAGTTGTAATCTCAGGAAATACAAACCCTCAGCATATTTTAAATAAATAGTTCAAAGAAGACCTCAAAGAAATAGAAATTATTGTGGCATAGCTGTTAATTTTAACAAGGTGCACAAAACCATGCTACTGTCCCTAATATTGAGTTAACAAGGAAGGAGAGACATATTTAACCCCATGTGCTACAGGACCCGCATCTGCAAAGCCTCCTATAAAGGAATGATGTCCAGACACAAAATTCTCCACAGACAGTATCCTTCAACTTGAAAGTTGTGAGCTTTAGCTTTTCCTTCTCATCTTCATTCCCTTCCAATATATACAGATGGCTCAGCCCTGGTCTCTTACACTGGGCCACCCCTATAAAATAACCCCCTCTGTGGGCCCCAGGCCTACTCTGGGCCAGGCACTGATAGTCACTAGTAGCTCAAGATGGTCACGATCTCAGCAGTCTCCCTTCCCATCTGATAGTGGACTTGTCCATATCGCTAACATTCTGCTAACAGAACCTTAGGGACCAAAGGATGGAGATCCTCCTCTGTGGTGTCCCGCTGAGACATTACAGGAAAGAACAAGGTGGCTGAGTAGGCGGAGTTCTGAGCCCCGCTCTACCCAAGCAAGTATGCTATGACTCAATTTCTAGAAATGATATTTTAAAAAGCATGAACGTGAGAAGGAAAAATGGTATAAAATAATGCTTTAATTGTTGTATTTTAAAATTAGCAAAACTATAAATATTAATGGTAGGCAAATGATGTTTACACCATGTAGAATGGCTAAATGAAGCTGATTAAAATATGTGTTACATCACATACTTGTCTTTACTTATTAATTTATGTGGTGAGAACAATTTACTTTTAGCAATTAAGTAGGCAAATCATTCTGATTATAGTCACTACATTGTGCAATAGATTCCTTGAACTTATTTATTGTAACTGAAATTTTTTGATCTTTTATAACATCTCCCAATCCCATCTTGATCCAACCTCTGGTAACCTGTATCTTACTTATCTCATACAACATAACTCACTTCTGGTTAGTCCACTTACAAATGACAGGACTTCTTTCCTTTTAAAGAATGACTAATGTATGTATATGAGGTATGATTAATATATATGATAAATGTTTTAAATTATTATAGTAAAAGTCACATTGCCATTAATCCCCTCAAGATACTACCCCTCACTTTGAATACATTTATCTCATCATCCCAGCCAGTTTCTGAAGCCATTCTGAAGTCTGTTGTCCTAAGTGTCTTTATAAGGTATGATCAAAAATACAGTAGTGAGTATCACTGCATGCTGCCATCCTCATGAAAAATGGACTTCTCAAAACATCACATTACAGTGACACATGCATACCCCTGTCTAGAGCAGCACACACACACATACACAAACACACACACACAGGAAAAAAAATACTGGAAACAGCCTCTATGTCCACCAACAGATTAATGAATTAAAAATGTGGTAAAAATAAACAATGGAGTACTACTCCATTATAAAAAATAATACATTTGAGTCATTTGTAGGAAAATGGATGTACCTTAAGATCATAATGCTCAGTGAAATAAATGAGATGCAAAAGGTTAAATATCATACAGCTTATCTTACACAAGAAACTCAAAATATAAATGATTTAAATAGTGAAGTAAGCAATAAATAACAAGGAAACTGGAAAGTAGAACTTTTGCCTATGGAAAGGTGATCTAGGGATGGGGAAGGAAGAGAGGAGAACAGGAAAGAAAATGGATTAAGATATGATACACTGTGTGTGTGTGTGTGTGTGTTTGTGTGTGTGTGTGTGTGTGTGTGTGTGAACTCCCTGCAGTGAATCTACTTACTATGTTTTGGAAACTTATACTGATAAAAGAAATGTTTAAATGCCTATTTCATTAAAAAAAAAAAAACAACACAGGGCCAGAGATTTAGCTCATTGGTTCCAGTGCCTGCCTTGCAAGCATAAGGTCCTGAGTTCGAACCTGGTAACCACATACAGTGCTGGGCGTGGTGACTCACACCCACCAGCAATCAATACCACATACCACAGGGCCAGGCGTGGTGGCTCATGACTGTAATCCCAGCATTCAGGAGGCAGAGACAGGAGGATTGCTGAGTTCAAGGCTTGCCTGGGCTCCATAGTGAGCTCAGGGCCAGCCTGAACTACAAAGCAAGACCCTGTCTCAAAAAAAAAAAAAAAAAATTACAGTGTTTTCTTACCAACTTTATTCACCAGATCTGGCACCATGCTCTGTACTTCTGGCTTGTCCCCAAAGTCAAAATGATCATGAAAGGTAAATGCTGTGAACCACTTCAGGACACTGAGGGCGTGTGACAGCACAATTAGACCAGGACTTCCAGCACTGCTTCACAAGTGGCAGGAACTATGTGCTAAGTGTGTTAGAAGTGGGGGGAGGGGCATCCTGAGGGGAATCCATGGCAATGTGCTTTTTCTGTAATAATTTAAGCACTCGCCATATTTTTTTATCACATTTTAGAAACCACATTTGTTTTATCCATTCATCCATTGAAGGACACTGAGCTTGATTCCATATCTTGACCATTATGAGTAATGCTGCGGTGAACACTGGAATACAGATGTTTCTTGGCTGTACTGATATAATTTCCTTCTTACATACACTTCGCACTGGGATTGCCTTAGTCACTGTGTTTTAAAAAAGAAACTGGGGCCAAGAGAAGTTCTATGGGATTTGGTCAGTTACCCTGTAAGTGTCTAAGCAGGGATCAGACTTTCAAGTCCAAATCTTCATTCAAGACACTTGCTGCCCGGATCACATCTCAATATCCACCTGTGCTCTAGCAGCGTCTCCACAGTTTCAATTCACAGCCTCTTATCCCCGCCCGAGGTTCAAGCAGAGGAATTAAGCCAGCTTCTTTAAGTCAATACTAATGGTGTAGAAACAATTCTTGGAAGCTTTTCAGAAATCATCGAATTAATTGTCCAGTCAACTTCCTGAGAGAGATCAGGTCTTGATAATCACAGCACCTCGGTCAGATGCTACTGCTCACTTCCTTCCTGACACACTGCATTTATAATTGTCTCTAAGAAACAGTCACGGGGGAAGCTACACATCAAAAAGCCAAGCAAGGCATGCTTCCCATAGTACCTCAGTCCTCTAGGGTGCAGGGAAATGGTGGAAGCACCTGGTTACTGGGTCCTGCTTCGCTCCCCTCCTTGCAGGCTTCCCCCTGCCCCGCAATGTAACAAGTGATTTCACAGATGACTAGAAAATCCAGGTTCTACATAACAACAGATTACCCAATAACAGTATTTTTGAGAGATATTAATGTGTATTTTAGGGGAAACATTTTATTTGCTAAACATCTAGGAAACACTGAATATTTCCCCTTAGAGATTTATCAGAATACTACTATATTATAATTTACCAGAAAAAAAAGTAAAAAAGAGAAAACTGGACTGTAAAACTTTGCTTACACAAAACTACATTGTCCAAAGAACTATAGTTTTGCATGTTACCTATGAATATCCTGCTGAAGTGCTGTTCTATGAACCACCCTTTGAGAAACATGGCTCAGAAGGAGTGACATCAATTATGCCTCATGAAGATGCATCTAATTTTCTAATGGAAACAACCTGAGCAAAACAAGATGCATGGTGGGGGGGATTGTAGGATTGGTAGGGGAACAGGAAAAAAAATGAGAATTAAATTATGTCCTATACTGGTACAAATTCCCAACATTGAGTGTGATCACGATGTGTATATACAATGTACCAATAAAGAAAAATTTTTAAAAATCTCATCATGTGAATGAAATTTAAGTTACTACTTATTCCTTTTAAACTCCTGGTTATTGTGAAAGATGTAAAACTTTACTGTATTTATTGACACAAAGTTACCGGGACTACTAATGACAAAACCTTCTCAAGTTAGTGAACATGTGCTACTTTAATATAGAACACCCCTTGTTAGACATCAAAATGTGCTTTAACTACAGTTCTCTGAGTCTTTTTGCACATTTCCTCTCTCTAGCTATATAAACTTAGCTTCTCTCTGTACTGCTGCCATCAATTGTACCAACAGTCCCTGACCATATGTCTTATAAAAATGACTGCTGGTCACCATGGAAACTCCACAAGAGTCCACTATAGATGGACCATCAGAAAGGCATCCCAAACATGCAACCTTGTAAGTGGTGAGTTAGGTGCATCTTCTTCTATCAAAGGACAACACAGCCACCCCATGCAGGTTAAACAAACACAGAAGGAGATGACTGGTGCATGACAGGATGACAAAACACTGGAAGACACCCAACTCTGGTCTCTAAATGCTGTGGCACAACAGACTTACGCAGAGGCATGGTTTGTCTTGTGTTGCCTATCACTTCCCTTATTCTTCATCTTTTTGTCCTGGTATTTCTTAATATCCATGGTACAGTTTTTGTATCATGAAACTGTGGGGAAAAAGGCATTTATCACTGACCAAAGAGACCTTAATCCAACCAGTACCATGGAGCTTTGCTCTAGGACTTGAAAGGTTCTTTAGCAGTATACACAGGCTGTTCTAAAGTCAGCTACTTTGAGCAAATCACTTGACCTCTCTTGGCTCTTATTTCCTCCTCTATAAAACAAAGAAGTCAGAGTGGATCTACCTTGCAGTGTCAATATTTTTACCACCATATCTGTTATACAGCTGTCTTGGGTATACTAAAAATTATGGAAATAGGAAATTTGAACACTACCATTCTATTGATCTTTGCAGAAATCAGATGATTTAGAACAAATAAATATACTCAAGGAAGATGAGATGACTCAGGAAGAATACTCTTCAGTGAGATGCATCTAACTGCTCTTTTGAAAAGATAAAACACTACATAAAGGGTAAAATGTCAAACTATCTCCCTATCAAAAGATTTGGGATGATAAATCTCAGAAATAATAAGAAAGAAAAAAGAAAAGAAGGGATCTAAGAGATTTAGTTAGGAATAGATGGTGATGAGAACAGGTGATAGTCTAGAACATATAATTAAGATGTGATCAATCTTCTCATGGGCATTTATTTTTCCATATTTGTTTCTCCCAAACCCTCACAGTTCTGATTCTCTGACCCAGAACTTTCAGAGAATTTATTTCTACCTTCAGTACAAAGTATCAGGACAAGACTAAGGAATTAATGAAAGATATCAATGACTGCCATGCACTCAACTCAACATCTGTTTGGCAAGGAACTATTCCATGCAAAGAGGCACAGCAAAAGGTAGTGTTCTTATGCACCAATTCTCTGACAAACCTTATCCTCTGGGTTCTTATAATGCTCCACACATTCCTCTCATGGACCTTAAACCCCCTTTTTTTTTGAGACAGGGTCTCGCTTTGTAGTTCAGGCTGGTCCTGAGTTCACTACATAGCCCAGGCAAGCCTCAAACTCAGCAATCCTCCTGCCTCTGCCTCCCACATGCTTGAGTTACAGGCGTGAGCCACCATGCCCCACTTGGACCTTAAATCTAACATGGAGAACTCTGCAAGTTCACAGGTACCCTACAATACAGATTAATGTAAGTGTTTCAAGAACACTGAGGCAAGTTAGAAGAAAGCAATTTTGAAGAATTAACCAGCAAAGTGTTCATGAATCATGCTACTCTTTAAATAGAAGTTACGGGTTTGGCAGTTTTGAATCAAGACAATAGAAATGGCTGGGCCTAGAGCCAGAAGCAGAAAGACATGAGGTCTTGTTTTAGAGTATCAGGTACAAGTAGTGCACCATGAGGCAACACACACTCATCCAACTAGTTGCCTGTTGAAAGAGACTGTGTACCAACTCAAGTCTTTTCACTTGTGCGTGTTTCCGGCCACAGGACAGAATCACATGGAGTCACCCAAACCATCTGACAAAATTTATTCAAAGTATGCATTGTGTAAAACAAAACCTTGAAGAAGATTTTATTTGCCAAGTAAAGGTAGCTGTAAATTAATTTCTTGCAATCACTCTTTATTAATATTTAATGTATTTATATGAATGCTACCACTTCACAATTCCCTGTACATTCAACATTTAATAATCTGGAAACAGCTTATCTTCTTTAACTCACTGAGACTGGATTCGCAATAACTAGTAATGTTAAATGTATTTTTAAAAAATCAATAATAAATAAATGCATAAGCACTTCCCTCCAGAATGCTTCTGATGTTATTTACAAAATTAAAAAAAAGATAACAGACCCACAAGGGACTTTATAACCATTTCATTACCACCTCCCTAATTGCATATAGTGGAACTGTGTAATCTGTTTATTGAAATTGAAATCTTCAGAACGGATCCTCCCCACAGACATTAACAATAAGCATCTCGTGCAATAACACAGTACTTAATGTAATATCAACATTATATGCACCAGGCCTTAACCGCTTGCTGGTTCCCCACCGGAATTGAACACTTTTAATACTCTGTGCTCTACCTTGGTATTCAATTCTATATCTAATTCACAGGCTGTAAAACACAACAGCCACAGATTATAATAAATACAAAGAAGTTCTAAGGATATACCTGGTGGTAGTAGGATCAGAGAGACTATTTTGTTTGATGTAGACACAAAAGGAAATTCTACTTGGAAAATAATTAAAGTCTTTAAAAAGTTTTGATGATGAAGAAAGCTTTTGTGTTGGGTGGATGCTGCCTGGCCAAGTGACACAAAAGCATTACTTTGACACCATCAACAATTATGAGGTTCATAGCTAAAACCTCAACTTCTCAAAGCCTCTTTTGCCTGAATAGGCAATCAGGGAAGAGAAGAAAGCACTGGGTGAGGAGGTGAGAGAACTAATTTGGGTCCTGAATGATCTTTCATGATTTTGAGTACATTATTTAACATTCTATGCCTCAAATCCTCATCTTTCAATGAACAGGCTAGAACAGACTGTCTGGAGGATTTCTTCCAGCTATAAACTCTAAAAATCCAGGATTAATCCTTAAGTCCACATAGGAACTTTTTTTCCATTATCCTTTAACCTGTACTTTTTAAATTTCTGGCTCCTTTCTCAGTAATTGAGCAGTTATAACAGAATTCATTTTATGCTGTTCAGTTTCCTAACCTCTTTTTACATATTTCCCCAATTAATCTGAAGCACAGTACTGGACATAAACTAGGCAGACATGATGAAGACCAGAGACAGGACTAAAAGGGTAAAATCACATGAAATTGCAAAATAACTCCTAAATAATAGAAAAGCCTCAAAAGTCAATGAACACTCACCCAATTCTTTCACAATCATTCAGCTAACTAAATGATCTAATGGGGGTCTGTTGTCACGATGGCCTTTTGCAAAATGCATGTTTAGCTAACACATCATAATCCACTCATCTTAGACATGGCATCTATATTCCTCCATTATTTATGCTGTGGGCCTGTGGTAGGCAAGAAATTTTGAGTTTTACTTGCTAATTTAAACCAAGATACAGACATTTTCTTATACTGTTGTATCCTTATCAGCCAAAATATGTGCTTGATATATACTTGTGGCTATATATCTAATAGCTATTTATGTAAGAAATAATTGCGACCTATCAAATTCAGAGTGGATGTTACCTTTTAGAAGTAGGGAGGGAACCTGTTTATGGTGGAATTAAAAATTTCAAATGTATGTGCCGGGTGTGGTGGCTCATGCCTGTAATCCCAGCACTCGGGAAGCAGAGGCAGGAGGATTGCTGAGTTCGAGGCTTGCCTGGGCTACATAGTGAGCTCAGGGCCAGCCTGAACTACAAAGCGAGATCCTGTCTCAAAAAAAAAATTTCAAATGTGAATTATACATTGTTTAACAGAGGTAGTTGGCAGATGAGCATTTGCCATATTGTTATTTATACATTTTATCTAAAATACACAAATTGAATTTTCACACTAAAAATTAAATAGATTAAGTTTTGGGATGAAATTTCTTCTGTCTAATCTGTTTTCCTTTTAAAAAGCTTAGAGAAGAAAACTTAAGGTCATTACATTATATTGCAAATTATAAAATTAGGTACTTATCTTTTATTTAATTTACCCTCAAATGCAACATAGACATGTATTAAAAGTAAATCCTAACAGCAATCATTTAAACATGTTAAGACAAGTACACAGAATATATTTGAGATAGATTTCCCAAAAAAAGTTTTTTAAAGTATTTGCAACTTTGGATCTTACAGTTTGCAAGCTGAGTTTTCCTAACTGGAGATTATACTCTTCCAGAATGGCCCTCAAAATATCATGCTCTCTGGGCGTGGTGGCTCACGCCTGTAATCTCAGCACTCAGGAGGATTGCTGAGTGCAAGGCTTGCCTGGGCTACATAGTGAGCTCAGGGCCAGCCTGAACTACAAAGTGAGACCCTGTCTCAAAAAAAAAAAAATCATGCTCTTATTCTCTTCCCTCTTTTCTCAAAAATGAAAATACTCTTTTCCTCCATTTCAAAGAATTTTTAAAAACAAGGCATTCTGACTCAGATGAAAATATTTTTAATGCCATTTCCAACTTCACCCTTTCCTCTCAAAAAAAGTTGTTCTTACTACTAACAACAACCACCAAAAACTTTAATACAGAACTAAAAAGAAAATCAATAATAGCAGGAGAAATAATATTGCTTTCAAATTATCATTTATCATTACTCTTCAAAAGTTGCTCAGGTCCTTCCAAACCCCCAAACACTTTTTCTTCAATCTGATCTTGCTTTGCCTTGTGGGTATGAGACTCCTCTCTGACTCAATGTGCTGCACTGGTCTTTTAGGAGAATCAGGATTCAACTTTCACCTTCAAGTGTGGTCATTTTATGGGGGAAAGGAGGGAACTTCTACACTGGGGTCATTTTATCCCACAGGTCCTTCTCTCTTGCACAAATTCCAACTGTCCTGAAAATTAAAGCATGAATGAGCACAGTGTATCATTGTATAGCATCAGTTGGGCAGGACATATAGAACTATTTTCCTATTTCTGTGCTCTGAGATCACCACAGAAACACACCACCTTCTCTGCTATGCTAGTTCTCCTAAGATTCTCAGAAAATGATAGAATGATCACTATGCTTTGAACCAAGCAACCATAAATACATTCATGAGAACCAAAGTATTGCTTTCTCCAGTGCTGTACTTTGTATATGCCAAGCCTCAAAAGTTCAATGTGTTCAGAAGTGGGGCTTTTGGAAGCTGACTGAGTCATGGCAGCACTATGCCTATCAGTGGATTCTTCCACTGATGAGTTCATGGGTAAATGTGCTGTTAGGGAGGTGGGACTTTGTCAGAAGGGTTGGGTCACTGGGTTGTGCCTTTGTGTTTCTCCCTCCCTGACTGTCATGAGGTGAGCAGCTTTCCTCCTTCATGTTCTTCCTTGTTTCTTCTGCCATGTTTCTGTCTTGGAGCTAGCTAACCATGGACTGAACCCTCTGAATCAAGAGCCAGTGAAACCTTTCTCCCTTAAATTGTGGATGACAAGTACTGTCTCCCAGCAATGGGAAAGAGAAAAAGTACTCAACTATCCATGATCTTCTTTTCAACTCAGCCAAGGGACCACATTTTCATCAACAGAAGCTTCATACAAAGAAAAGCATGGATTCACATCTCACTCTGGGTCACCAACACTTGAAAATGGCTTTGCCTATTATAATTTCTAATCTAACTGATTTTTGCACAAAATGCCAGCTATTCGCAACATCAAATTTGGAGAAGACCTAGATGGATCCTTATGTTTAGGGTCTTACAGAGCACATTATAGTAACTCATTTGAAGTGAGCTTTTCAAGTGACAGTAAATAAACTATGTACTTCTTCTCATCTAAATATAAAAATCTTACCCAGGCACCAATAGTTTGGGGCTGAGAGCTTATATACCAAGGTCATACTTGTTTGTTGTTAGTTTCATCTTTGTTTTTATTTTTGCAGTACTGGTACTGCAAAATGAACCAAGGGCCATTATAGTTTGTTTAATCCTCAGGCCTTTTAGTTTTTTATTTTGAGACAGTCTTCCTAGGTTCCTCAGCCTGGACTTGAACTTGTGATCTTTGCATAGCACAAAATTTCCTAGCAGAAAGCAGGATGCAAACCCAGTTCTACCTTCCTCTGACATCCACACTCTAACCAATGTCCTGGATAATGAGTATATTGGGACAGCTGGAGACAGTAGGAAACATGGACCTGATTTTAACTTCACAGGTTAACTCTTGTACTTTGAAATCCTTGGTTCAAGAAATCACAAACAGTGTGTGCTATTCGCTGTGTTCTCAAACATACACTATTTATCATAATCTACACAATCTTCTTTCATTTCTTAAACCCCATGATCACTGAGGAATAGCCAGGTACTACCTGATTGGTACTATTCATCCTTCCTATGAACATTATACATGGCAGAATATGATAAGTTAGCTTCCCTTTGTCCTTATCATCAGTGGCAAGGATATCCAGCTATTCTCCTGTCTTTTCAGCAACCTATCTGAGTGAGCACAATTTGAGGGAGCACATTTGTCAAAGTGCAGCCCTGATGTCCCAAAGGCCAATCAGGTTGCTGCACTCTCATCAAGATGGCAAGGACTCAATTATTGATTTTTATATTCTTACTCTTTAGAAAAACAAGCATCTTATAAAGAGGAAGGAGGAAAAAAAACTCAATAAGCACTGCTACAAATTTTATTTGACCCAATGAAATTTAAGAAAACCCATCAGCTTAATGACCTTTCTTTTAATTAATTACTCCTTTAACTAATTGTTAAGAACAATGGTAGTTCTGAGATCATATTGATTTCCTTTCATTGATTTATTCTGAAACAGAAATATATCAAAACCCTTTTGTTGACAAATAGAATCAGTGAATAAAAATACAGATGTCCGATGATGAATTCTTAAATGTTTTTATGATCTTTCCTCCTTTAGTCCTCCTTCAGGTATGGGATCCAACCATATTGTGGACACCATCTTGTCTGGGTGCCTTGATCAGTTTAGGGACAATGTGACATCACATCAATCCCAGGTTGGTGTCATGAAAAACTGGCATTATTGGTTCAAATACAGATCAACATATTTTTTAGAGCAACAGAATCTGTCATCGGTGTTGAACGCTCAGAATCGGGCTTCAACCCTCTAACTTTCATGATGATAATGTGTGTGTGTGTGTTTGTGCATGTGTCTGTGCTGTGTGTTCTTTTCTTCATCAACCTTACATTAGCTGTTGGTTTTGACACTAAGTCTGCCCAAACCACCTTTGTCCAATGCTCATCACAGCAGAAATCCTTGCTTATTGGCTAAAAGCTGATAAACCTGCAAAAGCCGGTGCTTACCTCTTTCCCGAGGGACCACACTTGAGCAAGCATAAGTGAGCATAACTCTGTGAGCTTTCTTACCCAAAGTGACAGGCAGGCCGAGCACAGAAGATCTCCGTTTTCTTAACTCGGCACCCTGGATTTGGATGATTTAACTAGATATAAAGGCAGCACTAGGTTGATTTGAAAGATACATTTTATCAAGTTGTCAGCTTGCCAGGGCCAACTGTTTCAGAATCAGTTATAAGTAAACTAGAAAATGATTTGGATTGTAGGAAATTTAAACCTTACTTTCCCAGAATGTTGCAGCAAATAGCTGAAAAATAGACACAGAATCAAACTCCAAAATTAAAATGTTCTGAGTGTGTCTCTCTGGCAGGGAGATGCCGCGTGGGCTAATGGATTGGAGTGCAGGATGTGGAGTTGGGGGACTTTGCAAGCGCTGTCCACTCCAGCAGCACATCACTGAGTGACCTTGGGAATCACAGGGGCTGTGCCAGAGAGAAGAGCAGAGTTTTAGGGCTCGTGCTCCAAACTGACTTGCCCACCTGCTACCTCCTATACTGACAGGAATAAGACCTGCAGTGACAGGGGGACAAAGAGGACAGGGTCAGATGCATCAGAGAACTGCGACAACATGCTTCCCTCCTAGCCCTGTCCAGCAGCCAAGAAGCAAAGCAGGACTGCTGAGGACAGAAGGTCTCTATGCCAATGAAAAGGAGCCTTCTCTAAACCCCAGCCGGCTGTCATGTACACACCCACAAACCCCGACAGTAGCTCTGCCCCTCGGTTCACTCAGGGAGTTTGAGAAGGATTAGTCAGATACCCACTGAACAGGACCCCTACAAAGAGGTCCAAGTACCTCTACAACAGGAATACTCCTCCTATTTCTCTGCTCCAAATTCAGCTATAACCTTAGCCAACTAAAAGTCACAGCTGCATTTCAAACCCTGAATAAACACATACCTATAAAGGTACACTGTGGACAATGTCCTGGGCTTGCTGGTCATCTCTTTATTCTGTGCCCTCTGGCTGCCACAGTAAGGTAAAGTAGCCAAGGTAGTACTCTTATCTGTATATTGTTAGTATTGCTATCCTTATTCTGCCATAGTGGGGATCAAACCCAGGGCTTCGCACACAGCAGGCAAGTGTTCTACCAGTGGGTCACCCCCAGCCCCCTACGCCATCCTGATAACCTTAACCCACCACAAGACGTAAGGAGAGAAACTACTCATAAGCCCACTGATGCTGTATTACAAGAGGGCTACCTACATCCCATTCCTTATTCATTCCCACCCTCATCCCTGCAATAATTTGGGAAGCAGTAGGTTTGGAGCTCTCTCTCTTTCTGTTGGTGCATCTGTGCACAGTTAAGGACATGGGGTTAACCACAAAAGCCCATCACAGCCATGACACTGCATCCTAAGGAGCTAAGTGAATCCAGCCCTTTCAGAAGCCATATATCTGCCTTATTGGAGTGTTAGATAAAAACAGAAGTCACAAGGATAGGGTCAGGCTTGTCTCCTTTTTAGAAGAAAGGGTCATAGACATTGGACTGCCACTGGATAGCAGTCATAGAAATCTCTGTACAACAAGCTCTATAAAGCTCAATTTATCTACTTCAGGAGAACTGAGAGCTACATCAGCTCAACAGGGATTTGAACTTGTGGTCCCAGGGACTCCTGGTCTAGGGTAGCTAATGGGGAGATGACTAAGTCATTGCCACCAGCTAATGGGCCCCCAGAGAGGATTCATGTGATCAGAATGATTTATTGATTAATGGTGACCTCTAAAACTACTTTAGGACAGGCATTGGAAACATAAAACCATTTTTACTGTGCAATGGCTCAAGCTGCTTTGTAAAATGCCGTGTGGGACTGGGATCAATCACTGCTAGACCTTGCAGCCCGCTGATCTCCCTCAGGAAAAGAACCTTCTGGAAGAAGCAGAAATCCCATGTTTAACAGCAGAGGAAGCAAGGTCACTTCAGCAGTTTATTTGGGAACTGAGAGGACAGAACTCCCCACTTCCCATAGAACAGAAGATTTCTTTCAGAATAAGAGGTAGAAAGAATCAACTATACGTAGTCCCTATGAAATAAATCTTATCACTAGAAATAAGAGGTTTTTTTCTGAATAAGGAGTCTTAACCTCAGTTTTATAAATTGTCTCCTAAAGACATGGTGGTGGAATTTTGCCACAAAATTCCAATAAGTACAGCACTAGATATAGCTCAGTCTTTACATGGGTTAATTAGATGAGAAGGCCCTATAGCTGGGATGAGTGAGTACCTGAGAGATACAGCAAAACAAATTTATCCATTGTATAAAATGCCATTGTAGAATGCTTCTACAAAAGCCTGACTCTTTCCCATCTTTCTACTTCTTTTTTTCTTTTTATCTTTATTGGTACAATATATATATACATCATATCATGACCACACTTGATATGGAAATTTGTACCAGTATATGACATAATTTATTTCTCATTTTTCCCTTTCCTCTACCCACCATAAAACCCCTACCCCTAAACACATAAGTTTTGTTTCCCTTTTTTTATTAACATCACATTTTTTCTTTATCCCTCATTACTCACACCACCACATTTCCCTTTGAATATTTTCTATTTCACAATAACCATCATGCATTCTAGAACTCATTAACATCTTCGGTTTCTCATACTCTTTCTCTTCTTACTGACCAAATTCTTGGATGTGAACATCTGAAATATCCACATTATGCCCAGAACACTTCTCACTCCACCACTCAGTGTTTCCCTAAAACCATTCTGATGAGAGGATCTCTGGAGTGAGACACATGTTTGGAATGCCAGGTGTGCCATGCGCTGGCTCTGCTAACATGTTCCTTAGCTTCTTTAATTGTTCCTCTCCTGCAGCTGGACCGATGATGGAATACCCTAATAGAACTGCTGTGAGGGTGGGAAGATTTGATCACATATCCGAAGATAATAGTTAACACTGGTCCTGGGAAGGCTATCCAAGACCGGGGTCCAGCAAGGAACAGACACTGGGAAAACTAGGAATCATCCCATCAAAACTCAAAGGAGAAAACGGGGGAACCTGATCCCAGAAAGTGGGTAGGAAACAAAGGGCAGCCAAGATCAAAGCACAGCCAGGAAGTAAACTAGGTTCTGAACCTTAGTGCCCGGGCCGGTCCCCTGATCCCAGCCTATCTATTCTCAAGAAAGTCTACCCTGAGCTTACAAACTCATCTGTCTACAGTGTCAACTGGCAGTGAGGCCAGTTGCACCTTAGGTAAGATAGAAATATCTTTCTGTTCTGTGCTACCCTTGCTGTCCCAATTATGAAATGGTTCTTTGTGCCTCTGAGGAGACTCCTGTGATACTCACTTTACTGAGACTGACTCAAAATTGTATCATTGTGGTCAGTACAGAACCTGGGGTGGAAAAGCCTCCTTTGAAAAACATCTGAAATACTCAAACTGTGCTGAAGTTCAGGGGAATGTCATGTGTGTGTATGTGTGTGGGTCGTTTACTGCATAAGTCCAATAAATTCATCTCTTCTATGTGTGGGGTCTTGGGTGGAAAGAAAATTTCCCTGACATGAAGTACAGGACACAAATTAGGCTATCCTAGATAAATAACCTGTTGGTACTCTGATTTGAGCGTTTATTTCCTTCTGAAATGCTCACAGCATCCTACGATACCCCAGTAATCCATCCCTCTCCACTCCTCTAACTTGCAAAGAGTTAAAAAGAAACTGGAATGCAAAAATAATGTGCAATTCTTTAGTTAAACAAAAGAGAAAGGAAAGAAAAATCAGAGTTCCTAACCTAGTGTGGGACCTCCCCATTTGCCTCAAAGTACGCTTCACAAAAGCAGTATTTACACATGAAAATCTGTTGCTATTTGCATTCTGTAGTAAGTCAGAAGCAGCCTCAGCTTCTATATAGCCTAAATTTGTATCTTTCTGGAATGACTGAGCTGTGTAGTGTGAACAACTTGCATGTTGTCTCCTGTAATTAAACACATACAAGTAAGTTGTAGCTGAAGAAAGATACACTTGATTATGCTACACAGTAGTTCCTTTTTGTCCACTTTCTAAGGTTATAATTAACATGGTCACCAAAGTCCAAAAATATCAACTGAAAATTCTGGAATGAAATATTTCCAACAGTTTAAATTTTATTCTGTTCTGAGGAACATGGTGAGATCTGCACCATCTCTCCCTCCCCCTTCCCCTCTCTCCCTCCCTCCCTTCCTCTCTCTCTCTCTCTCTCTCTCTCTTCCTCCCCCCTCATTCCTCCTCCTCAGAGTGTGAACTGTGCTCCTGTACAGAGTAGCCATGCTACACAGGTTACCTGCCATTGTCAGTCACCTATTAACTGTCACAGTTACTAGGTCATGTTGTGGTATCCACTGAACAGATAAGGGGGAGTCACTAGATTTTGTCTTCTTAAAAATATCAGGCAAGGGGCTGGAGGGTTAGCTCAGTGGTTCTGGCACCTGCCTCACAAGCACAAGGACCTGAGTTTGATCCCCGGTAACCACATATAATGCTGGGCATGGAGACACGCCCACCAGCAATCAACACCGCATACCACAATGTCGGACGTGGTGGCTCACACCTGTCATCCCAGCACTCAGGAGGCAGACACAGGAGGATTGCTGAGTTCGCGGCGGCTTGCCTGGGCACCATAGTGAGCTCAGGGCCAGCCTGAACTACAAAGCGAGACCCTGTCTCCAAAAAGCAAAAAAAAAAAAAAAAAAAAAAAAAAAAAAAAAAAAAAAAAAAAAAAAAAAAAAAAAAAAAAAAAAAAAAAAAAAAAAAAAAAAAAAAAAAAAAAAAAAAAAA
>PVIC010023572.1:0-26666 GCA_004025085.1 Thryonomys swinderianus | reverse complement strand
CTTCTCCATGTTCTCACTTGAGAATTCCATCTTTCTTAGTGATCAGATCAAACTGGGGTGGGGGTGGGGTGGGGAGGAGACAACACATCAACCTCTTTCTCCATCACTCTCCAGAGGCTCAGGGTTAAAACCCAAAGTCCTTTTGAAGTGCTTACTGTCTGGTTTTCCAGGTCATCATCTTCCTGGTCTCCCCTTCTCTCTTTAGCTCAATCCATTTGCCCACAGTGGCCTTTTAGATGTTCTTTGAACATGCCAGGCAAGTTTCTGTTCCAGGACTTTGTGTTTTCTGTTCTATACCCTACATATCTCAGGCTCCAACCTTTCCCACCTTTTCTACCCTTACTTCTCACTGCCACCTTCATTGATGAGTTTAGTTAAAACTGCATTTAAGGGCTGGAGGGTTAGCTCAGTGGTTCCGGCACCTGCCTCGCAAGCGCAAGGTCCTGACTTCGATCCCCGGTAACCACATATAATGCTGGGCATGGAGACATGCCCACCAACAATCAACACCGCATACCACAATGCCGGACGTGGTGGCTCACGCCTATAATCCCAGCACTCGGGAGGCAGGGACAGGAGGATTGTTGAGTTTGCGGCGGCTTGCCTGGGCACCATAGTGAGCTCAGGGCCAGCCTGAACTACAAAGCGAGACCCTGTCTCAAAAACAAAAAAAAAACCCTGCATTTAAATTTTTTTTTTTTTAATTTTTGGTACTGGGGATTGAACTCAGGACCTCGCGCTTAGGAGGCAGGCACTAGAACCACAGAGCCAATTCTCTGGCTAAAATTGCAGTTCTCTTCCATATTTTTTTCCATTGTTTGTCTTTACCTTCACCTGGATAGTTAATCAGCTTCCAAAGGACAGAGATATTTGTGAAAATAACCAGAACAGGTACTAATTAGATAAACAGTAGGTAATAGTAGAATGAATACATGTATTCAATAGAGGAAAATACTATGATGATTGTTTCAATGTTATCTTTTCCATATTTCTCTCCCTACTTGCATAGATTAGAATAATTAGGACTTAATGTTGGTCTTGGGATGTAGCTTAGTGGAACTGCACATACCTGGCAAGTGCAAGGTCTTGAGTTTGATCCCTGGTACCACCAAAGAAAAAAAAAGACATAATATTAATTGAAGAAGAAATAATTTCTAGTCTATATACAATGGTGGAGCCACTTTGGAAAACAATTTGATGATTTCTCAAAATGTTAAAGTAGAATCTCTAAGTGATGTGGGAATTCCACTCCAAGCAACATATCCAAGAGAACTGACAAGACATATCCATGTGAAACCTTGGACTAAGAACATAAATGCTCATGACAAGAATGCTCATAATCTCTAAGAAGTGGACATCATTAAATGTCCAGACCAACTGGAAGCGGGGTGTACTCAGTGGACTATTACTAAACTTTAGAATAGTTTAAGCTGCTGACATGTGCTACAACTCAGAAGGATTTTGGAAATGTGGTGCCAAATGAAAGAAAGCAAACACAGAAGGCCTCAATGTTGCCTGAGGCCATTCAGATGAAATCTCCAAGGCAGGCAAATCTATAGTGACAGAAAGTAAATTAGAGGTGTGGGGACAGGGAGGTGGTTAAGGGAAATTACTAATGACTATGGGGTGTTTTTTGGCAATTAAAAAACGTCTACAATTAGGTAGTGGATGGTGGTTGCACACCTCTGAATATTCTGAGACCCACTGAGTTGTGTACCTTAAAAAGAGAAATTTAGGGCAAGAAAGAAAGAAGGAAAGAAAGAAAGGTAGGAAGGAAGGAAGAAGGAAAAGGAAGAAAGAAGGAAATAAGAGAAAGAAAATTATACATACGAGAAATCAATAATTTAGAAATTAAAATAGTAACATTTACCAATTAAATCTCAAAACTAGTTCAATGTAGGAAAAAGCAGAAGGAGAAACAACTGTACATGCAATCTTCTGGCATATGTAATCACTAAAAATAAGTGGTACTTGAAATTAAAATGAGTAGTTATACCATGTAAAAATTTTAATTCAGAGGGATACTGTAGTATGCCTTAGCCAGTATATGCACTATAAAGCAGATCATTTCAAAAGGGAAAAAAAACATAAGCAAGTGAAATTGACTTAAGAGCAAGTAAAAAACCTGAATAGACTGATAATCCTAGGAAAAAAAAATTACCAAAGAATTTGCTCCAATAGAGTCACCTAAGTAACACGGGTTGCCCTCAAATTTTCTATCTACCTACCTCAGCCTCTTGGAGTGCTTGAGATGGCAGGTGTGTGCCATCATACCTGTCTATGGCCATTTTAAAAAAATCATGCTGGGCCGGAGGGTTAGCTCAGTGGTTCTGGCGCCTGCCTTGCAAGTTCAAGGACCTGAGTTCGATCCTCAATAACCACATATAATGCTGGGAGTGGAGACACGCCCACCAACAATCAACACCGCATACCACAGTGCCGGACGTGGTGGCTCACGCCTGTAATCCCAGCACTTGGGAGGCAGAGACGGGAGGATTGCTGAGTTCGCGGCAGCTTGCCTGGGCACCATAGTGAGCTCAGGGCCAGCCTGAACTACAAAGTGAGACCCTGTCTCCAAAAAAGCAAAAAAAAATCATGCTTATAAATAAATGTTTTCCTATATTTTGAATCTTTCAAAGATGAGAAAATAAAAGGACAGACAAACATATGTCTTAAGAAAAAGCTGCTTCACAGCCTGTGATACTTGTCTTACAGTGAAGTTATGGTCATCAGGATAGTGCAGGGTTCTCATGAAGAAGGACAAATTAATCCAAGTAACTGAAAGGAATCCATGAGTAGTTTGACAATTTGCTAGCTGACAAAGACCCCAAAGCCGGCTTTTCAGTGGAGAAAATGAGCTTTGCATGTCATGGGTTTACAGTACAGCAGAGTTACTACTGAGTGTCACTGTTTTGGTCAACCTGGGGTGGTTCACTCCAGGACCCCTGGAGAGCGTTAGCCAACAGCCTCAGTCAACACGGCCAGCTCACAAGGCCGCATCAGCGGAGGATCATGGGTACCAAGAATCAAGGGGACATCACTCTCCTGTGAACATGGATCTTCTGTTACTTCCTCCCCTCCTAGCCAGCAAACCACAGACATTGCTACAGAAGGGCACCTTTCAAGACATGTGGATTTGTTTACCATAGCAAAGTAGAGAGGGGTGAATGAGAAAGTCATTGTTTCTGTGTCAGTACTTTTATTACTTTTAAGAGCTATAGTATTTTTCATGACTTTCATTGGCCCTGTGGCCTGGTGGAATGCTGAAGACAACAGGTCTGTCCTGGGGAAGGTGTAATTTTCCTTCCTTGTCCTTTATTTAATTTAGGACACATTTGGATTTAGAAGCTCTTCATGCAGGACACTGTGGCCTTGCCCTTGTAGTGGTAAGTGACAGGCCCATGAATTTGTGTTTTCTAGGGTTCTCTGCTGCCAAGAAAGATATCACTGGACCAAGCACAGTGAATGGTAGGGAGCAGGGCTCACTGTCCATGCAGTGTAATTATGCCTCCAAGTGGAGAACCTACAAAAAGTGGTGGTGTCGAGGAGCTCCCTGGGGTCGCTGCAAGATCCTGATTGAAACCGATGGGTCAGAGAAGGAGGTGAAGAGGGAACGTTTGTCCATCAGGGACTACCACAAAAATCTCACGTTCACTATAACCATGGAGGGTCTCAGGAGAAATGATGCTGACCATTACTGGTGTGGGATTGAAAGAACTGGAACTGACCTTGGGGTGGAAGTTAAGGTGTCTGTTGTTCCAGGTAAGAGTGTGTATATGTGGTTGTGTCCCCAGGGACTTGTCCTTGAATGGGGTTGTGTCCTGAGGTTTCATAGAACCTCGAATGATGATTTGGGATTGAGAATGAAAGGGCTTCTCTTGAATACCCTGGCCCAAGGCCTTCTCCAGCTCAGGGTTAAACCCTCTCAGGCACTTTTTCCTTACTGCACAGCTCAGTCCTGGGTCTCTTGCCAATAGAGGACAATATGGTGGTCCCCTTTCTTAGTCTGTGGACTAAAGAGATCCCCTCTGTGGTTCCCAGAGACCCCAATCCCTACCCCTCCCTTCTTGGGACCTCAGTACCTGAGGATACCCTGCTCTTTGGGGTCACAACTTCCTTTTTTGTCCCATGTCATGTGGTACCGTGGTCTTATTCTGGGGACCTTTCACAGTCAAACAGCTGCATTCCTGGTACCTGAAACACCTCTTTGAGTTTACTATTTTACTTGTCCCAAATTCTAGGATGTGTCCATGCCTGGATGGATCAAGTCGAGGCCCCAGGGCCTTGGTTTGAAGGGTTTTCCTTTCCAGGCCCTGTTCCTGCTGCCTCTCAAATGGGCAGCACTAGTTCTAGGGCCTCTGGGGGCCAGGAAGCCAGTCCCACCATCATCAGGGTCCTTGGCACTCCTGGAGTCAATGAGCCTGTTCTCACTGGCACAGTGAGAGTTGCTCATACCAATTCCTGAAAATACTGTACCCCTGGAGAGGGAGCTGTCTCCGTCATTTGAGCTTCCTACCTTGCCAGAAATAAAGGGCTTCTTGAATGTTACCATTTTTTGTTCAAGGAAGGGTAATCTGATCAATAGAACAGAATCCATAAATCACAAATTTGCTCCTTTACAAAGACCCTAAAGCAATTCAGTGAAGAAAACGAGATCTGTATACTATGGGTTCCACAGCACATAAAAATCATTGGGCATCACTGTTTTGGTCAACCTGGGTTGGTTCACTACAGGACCCCCCTCCCACCAGGGAGTGATTGAACCACAGAGCACAGCCTCAGCATGGCCATCTCATGTGGCTGTGTTGATTGGCCATTCTGAGGGTCATGGGTACTATGAGTCAAGAGAATATCACTGGCTCTTGTTCAAAGTCCGACTGACTTAGAAATCGGGTCTGGGATATACATTATCCCACTCTGCTCCTATTCTAGCTGAGTAAAGGAGCTGGGGAAGAGGTACTGGCTGAGGCATGACTGTCAGGAATGCGTTTGCTGAAAATCTAGCTGAACCTGTTATCTTCATCCCAAGGCTCTTCCTGGGCCTCCTATTGCCCTCCTAGACCCTGCTCCATGTCCTTGGACGTGTGCTCACCCTATCTGCCTTGGAGGCCCTGAACTCTCCCAGAAGCCCTGGGGATATGAATGGTACTGAGCACAACCCCTCCACACATCCTGTGGGTGGGATGGCCCGTACTCCTCCAGCTCAGAGCCAGGTGCTGGGCTGTGGGTAGGCTGGCAGGAGGGTAGCATGTAATCTGATCTGTATACCAAGCACCGACTACAGTGCCAACCATGGTCCCTACCGCGATCCCTACCACCTCTGTCTCCACCATGAACACGTTTACAGCATCAGTCACCAAAGAAGAGACCAGAAGCCTGACTCCATCCAGCTATCACTCCAGTGGCGGGTAAGCCAGCTTCCAAGGTGATGGGCTCTGCGTCAGTTGGCCCAAACTCTTCCAATGGGGGAATCATTGGGGTCCAAGCCCCAACTAGAGCTTAGCACTGGCTTTTGAGACTCTTTTGTGAGGGTGAGGATCTTGGGGGGTCTTTTCATTTGTTCTCAGTTTCCATAGATTGTGCATCCTGGAGCGGAGAGAAACCTAGTTTTTAAATAATTAATTAATTAATTCATGTGTCCCACTTTTCCTGAGTTTTACATGGCAGGAGTGTGCAGGGCTCTGGGGACCCAGATGTAGGGTTTGGGGTAGGTGGTCAGTGAGCACAGGGTGGCTGGTGTATGTGTGGAGAGGGATAGAGCTGCAGAGCCACAAAATGGCTCTCGGTTCAATTTCTTTGTCACCAAGTAGGGCTTGGGGGAGCCCCATTTCCCTTATGTTCCTCTAATTATGTGATGACAAGAACAGCTACACTGGTAGCTCATGTCTCTAGAGCTCATAAAGGGTTTTCCTGTCCATTATTGTCTTTGACCATGCCTAAGTCCACCCCATGAAGAGAAATAGGTAGACAGGAATGTTCCTTTTATAATAGTAGTAGGGACCAAACCCATGACCTTTGCACTGAGCTACATCCCCAGGCTTTTTAAAAAAATGTTTGTTTTTGAGACAGGATCTCAGTGTTTCTAAGTCACTAAGTTGACTACATGGGCTTGGATTTGTTATTCTCTTACTTCAGCCTCCCAGAATGTTAGGATTAGAGGCATGCACCACCACACCCAGCCAAATGTTTCTATTTTATAGAAGAAGAAACTGAGTCTCAGCCACTTCTTTGCTGTGTGTGTGTGGGTACTCTGGAGTTTGGATGGAAGTATTTGAACTCCAGAGCTTGGTTCATGCTCCTTAGCACCCTGCCAAGGGACCTGCAATCAAAGGGTTTTCTAGAAACTGAGAAGCCCCCTTTGATTTTCTTCTTTTGCTTTCCTTCATCCCCTTGACTTCTTTTTCACGTTTGCCAAAGTATTTTATTGCTGAGACCTTGCCACAATTTCCCAATGGCAGATCCTTAATCTTTCCACCATTGGGGCCCCTTCTCTCCCCCTCTTCCATTTCCCCGTTTTTAATAGATAATAGCTAAGGAGTTTTATCACCTTATTAATTTGAGCTTTATGTAAGCACCAATTAAGGCCTTTGATTAGCACAAAATGGATAATTCATTCAGTTATTCAAGAAATAACTTAGCATCCCCTCATACCTATTGCTATTTGAAGGAATACAATGGGGTACAAGAATGCACAAAATAATCAAGGCGTTTTCCCTCAAGGCACTCACAATCTCAAGGTAATCAGTGTAATCATCAGAGTTGATATAATTAATAGGGAAATTTATCCTTCATGCTTCTACCAATTCAATGATGACTGAAGGTTCTTTCACTCATTTACCAGGGATTCCAAAATAAAGTACAACAGGCTGGGGCCTTAAACAACAGAAATGTATTTTCCCCAAAATTCTGGGGGTCAGGAGTCCAAGATCAAGGTATCAGAGGGGCTGGTATTTCCCAAGATCTCCCTCCTTTCCTTGTAGATGGTTGTGTTAGTCAGTTTTCCAATACCGCAAACCCAAAGGAGGAGAGGTTTAAGTGAGCTTATGGTTTCAGGGGATTCAGGGCTTAGTCAGCCACCTCAAGACTGAATCATCACACTGAAGTGAAGATGTAGTTCATTGTAGTTGGTGAGCACAGCAGTGGAACAGTGCCAAAGAAGAAGGGGTGAGAGTCCAGATATTATTATCCAGGGTCACCTCTCCATGACCCACCCAGACACACCCAGAAGTGTGCTCTACTAATGCCCAAGGTGGCGTCCAAGCCAATGAAGTTGACTGCATTGCGCTGAACCACCACAATGGCCATCTTCTTCCTGGGTCCTCACGCAATCTGCCCTTTGTGCATGTCTGTGTTCTAATCTTTTCTCATAAGGACACCAATCACAGCAGATTAGGGCCCACTCCTAGTTTTCTCATTAAACCTTAACAATGTCTTTAAAGACTCACATTCTGAGGTATTGAAGGGAGAAAGTATTCCAAGTTTGTCTTTTAGCTTCAAGTGGCTGCCTGCAGTCCTTGGCTTCCAACCACATCACTCTAATTTCTTTCTCTGGTGTCACTCAACTCTTCCTGTGTGTCCACATTTCTCTGTATGAGGATAACAGTCAAGGTCCTTGGTTCGATCCAGGGTAACCACATACAACAATACAGGGCATGGTGGCTCACGCCCACTGGCAATCAGTACCACATACCACAAATGCCGGGCTTGGTGGCTCAAACCTGTAATCCCAGAACTCGGGAGGCAGAGGCAGGAGGATTGCTGAGTTTGAGGCTTGCCTGGTCTACATAGTGAGCTCAGTGCCAGTCTGAATTACAAAGCAAGACCCTGTCTCAAAAAAAAAAAAAAAAAAGATCCTATTTTCTAGGTAGATCATATTCCCAGGCTCTGAGTGGACACATCTGGGGACTGTATTCAACACAAGTATTAGGGGATGATAAAAATGTATGGTGAAGGTTTAAATAAAAATCATTACACTAAAAGACAAACTGCCATCATTTTCCTTCAAAATACTCAAAATACTTGGTCTTACTTCTAGCACAGTTATCCTGTTGTCTTTTCTGTAGTATGTTTTTAAAAATGTAAACATTCACTCTAGGTTTCAATCACCCCTTGTACAGGAGCAGGGAGATCTGGCAGGAGCTATTGGCACTAGATTTCTGTGAGCTAAAAGACAGGGTTCTAGTGCACTGGAACTACCTTGCAGAAGCCTCCTCCCCTTATTAAAAGCCGATTTTGAGGGGTTCCAAGGGTGAGAGTTCTTGGCTGTAAACCACAGATGTCTTTCCCTCTCCTGCTTCTAGGTGGCTGGGACAGGGTTCAGGGGTGGAAAGTGAGCCTGGGTGCACAGGGTCTCTCCTCTCTTTGTCCCTGTCTCTGTCTCTGTCTCTTTCACTGTACATATGTGGGATTAGACCCTGGGCTTCTGTATGGAGTCACATCTCAAGCTCTCCTCTTCCGTTTCGTTTTTTAGTTTGGTACAGGGTCTTTTTAAATTTCCCAGGCTGCACTTCTATTTACGACCCTCCTGCCTCAGCCTTCCGGAGTGGTGGGATTACAGGTGTGCCCAGGACGCGAGCTACAGCACCTCACTCTGTCGTTCATAGGTACAGCGTTGCAGACCTCAGGATCCTCCTCCCGCTCGTTTGTGCAGTGCTGCTGCTTCTCTTGGTGGTGGTGGCCTCACTCCTGGCTTGGAGGATGACAAAGCAACAGAAGAAAGGTGAGACGATGTGACCTGGTAGGGCTGGCCCTAGCTGGGTTAGTGTGTGGGGCTGATGGGTGGCACCATCCTTCAGGATCCAGGTAGCCCAGGGTACTGAGCTGAGATGGGGAAGGAAGGGAGAGGCACAACCGAGAACACAGCAACCCCCACGGTACATGCATAATTGTGAATTTGTGTAATACAGACTTGCACACCCTCTTGCATCACACATGTTCATGCGCACATGACACAGTCCCCTAGGTCTGAGCAGAAACGTTGGTATGACCTTTACTCCTGCTTCCCTGCTGCCCACCAGCCTTGCCCAAGCCAAGCTCCTTGCTCGGCATGACCTTGATTTTTCAGGCAAGAGCTCTTTGCTCAGAGATCACGAGGTCCCGCCTCAACCAAACGTTTTCCTGTCTGGCTTTACTTCTGCTTTCTCAGAGCTGCTCTCTTTCTTTCTCAGAATGTCTGAGTCCTGAGCCTTGAACCACAGCCCTCTGCCACGCCTGGGGCGTCTCCATTTGGGAGGAGGGGAGCCTGAGGCACGTTGAGCACTTCCCTTCCAGGGTGCTCTCTGGGACCCTGGCATACCTAAGTTCTTTCTGTGCATCTTGGGGTCTAGATGTTTGAAACTGAGCGGCGAGACTCCTTATTTTTTTCTCTTTGAAGCAGGGAGCATGTTGGGCAGGGGGGAGTGTGAAGGGCAGAAAGAGATGTCTGAGCGAGCAGCCCCCGAAAACCAGCCCACACTGTGGAGAGCATGCTGGCAAGTTCCATTTGGCCCGTTTGGCCGCAGTGTGGAGCAGCCTCTGTTTGGACCCTCTCCTGCCAGGCTTGCGCGCGCATGCGGATACTAGGAAGTGCAGGTCATAGCTGCCATCCGGCTGAAGAAGCTGGAATTCGGTGGGATAAAGGGGACAAGATAGGCCAAACTGAGTGCCCTACAGGGAGGGGGTAGGCAGCAGGCACAGCGTGGAGGCCACCCCTGAAGAATGCAATGGGTGGGGCAAAATGGAGCAGGCAAAACTCCTGGCAGCATTTTTAGGCCATGCCCAGGATCTGGGAGAAAAAAAGTGAGCTCTGGGAGCCAAAGGCTGGCAGAGCCCCCTGGTCACTGGATGATGGTTCTGTGCTTGGGTCACCTTCTTTTTGGGTGGAGCGATGGAAGCTCAGACAGGTGATGTGACCAACATCACATGTGACCAAGAATTAGAACCAGGTCCCAGTCCTGAGCCTGGAGTCTCGTTCCCCCTGCTGTCCCCCATGTCTCTCTTTCCTGTACCTGGAGACCTCTGAGAGTCTCAGGGATAGGTTTTCTAATTCAAGATTGTTTTTGTCTTTTAGCTGCTGCACTGTCCTCAGAGCAGGTAAGAATCTCTGAAGCTGGAGCAGAGAGACCAGTCAGCTCCTTCTCCCCTTCCTTGTTTCCTGCTTCCTGGGAGCCCAGGTTTCTGCATGTTTCACATGAGCCATGGGCCAAAGTAGCCATGTACTCATGGCCCCTGCAGGCCTAGGAGGCTGAGGGGCCTGAAGATAGCCAGAGGGGTAGATGCTTGGGGGACATGGTGGTCTGAGAAGGGGAGGGATGCAGGGAGATGGAGGGTGTCACAAGAAGCAGACAGGTGCTTGTCTTTCTGTGGAAGAGGAACCTGTGGCCACAGATCAGGTGACTCCCAGCCTGTGCTCCCACCTGCAGGCCATGGAAGGTGACCTTTGCTATGCAAACCTGTCTCTGCATCAGCCCAGAACCTCTGTCGGCTCCTCCTGCCAAAAGACCTCCACCAAGTCCTCCTCTGCCCAGGCCAACCAGGGGGAAGTGGAATATGTCACCATGGTGTGTCCTTTGTGTGGGCTGCATGGGGCTGGGGAGGGCAGATGTGTCTTGAGCTCCCCTTGGGGGATGGGCTTTCTCATGCCCACATGGGCACCACTCAGAAGAGCGGGTACTGGGCAGAGCCTCAGTAACTGCAGCACCTGCCTGAAGAGCCCCTGGGCAGGGGCTGCTCTGGGGCAGGGTGGGCTCTGTGTGCTGTGCTCCAGCCACTTGGGGTGCCTGGCAGAGCAGAGGGAAGCTGGGGTCCTCAGGGGTGGACGTCAGAACATTTGAATTCTGCATGTGTCTCCTCCGAGCTGTTTCCCAACCTGACCCCTGGCCACAAGTTCCTTCCAGCCTCTCTGGCCTCACAATAGCTTCTGTTGCAGGCTCCCTTTCCGAGACAGGAAATTTCCTATGCAACTCTGTGTTTGGAAATGCTGGATCAGGAGCCAACCTACAGCAATACTGGCCATGCTCCCTGCAGGGCCTACACGGAGCCCACAGAATACAGCGCCGTCAGGAGACCCTAGCCTGGTTTGGACTCCTTCCGGGCCTGGCATGAAGCCATGGAGCCTGTTGCTGCTTGTCTGTTTTCTGCCTGCCCCTCACCGGGACCAAGCGGTGATGGAAGCTCTGCTGGCTCAGCCAGCGTGGCCCTCACCTCTTGCCTGTGCTTGCAGACCAGTTTGGGGGGACTTTGAGGAATTAGGGCACTTTCCACATCCCTTCATTCCCCACCTAGCTCTGGAGGAGCCTGGTCTGGGGCTGCATGTGAAGAGTAATGACGGTAATGGTAATTACACTTTATTTATTGCTTACCACATGGAGTGGCCTGAGAATGCACTGAAAGGTCAGGGGATCTCCATCCTGACTGTCCCCCAGAACTGGTGAGGGCACCACACATGGGAAAAGACAAGAAACATGTGTGATTAAGTTAAGGATTCTGAGATAAGGAGGCCCTAGCCTGGTTTGGACTCCCTCCGGGCCTGGCATGAGGCCATGGAGCCTGTTCCCCCTAGAAGGGCCTCAGATGTAGTCTTAAGGCTCCTTCTAAGAAGGAGACAAGAAAGTCAAAAGGAGAGAGATGCCGGAGGTGAAGGCTGGCGTGCTGTGGCCAAGGGCAAGGGACGCTGCAGGCTCCAGAGGTCGGGGAGGCAAGGGGCGGGTTGTCCCCTGTTGCCTCCAAAAACAGGCACCACCCCCTGCCCCCGCCAACGCCTTGTGTTGAGCTCAGTGGAACTGATTTTGCAACTCTGGCCCCCAGAACTCCAGTGGAATAAATCTGTATTGTTTTTCATTAAGTCACTAAATTCATGGTGATTTGTTACAGCAGCAATAAGAAACCATGTGGCGTGTGCTCATCGAAGATAACCCATTTCATTTTACAAGGGTGCTTCTATTATTGGCTCATTGTACAGATGAGAAACTGAAGTCTGGAGCAACTCAGCAATGTGTACCAAGTTTAATGGATCCCAGGTATTTGGCTTTAGAGTCTGGAGCGTGGGATACTACCTGTCCTGTTTATAAAAGCAAGATAATCTATATAAACTCACACAGCTATGCATGGAGGGCAGGGAATGTCTAGGTACTGGACTTCATAGTTTTTATGCTAGGGTACTTGCAAGCTTCTCTCCAGCATATATCCTGAATCCCACAGCATCTCTTTGTCTGTGGTTACCAGTCCAGCCCAAGCAACCACCCCATTCTACTGTTCTCTCTCTTTCAGTCTCTGGCTCTCAATCAGTTTTCCTCCCAGGAGTCAGAGTGATACTTCAGAGCACAGAGCTTATGAACTTCCAGTGGTTTCTTCCTCAGCCCTAGGGAATCCACAGGCTGCTGCTTGCCTGTAGGGTCATTTCCACCCACTTTTCCTCTCCCTCACTCTGGTTCAGCCACACCAGCCTTTCTTCTGTCCTTCTGTCAAACTGTTGTGGCTTGAATCTGAAATGCCTCCTGAAGGCCATGTGCTTGTTCCCAGCCTGTGCTGCTGTTGGGAGATAGCATAGTTTGTGGGAGGTAGTGCCTAATGGAAGGAGGTGGGGTCACTGAGAGCATGTCCTCGATGGGATCTTGGGATTTGGCTCTTGTCTGTTTTTCTTTCTGCTTCCTGGTCACCCTGTGGTGAACAGCTTTCTCTACCATGTGCTCCCCATTGCAGGTCCTAAGCAATGGCACTAAGCAACCATAAATGTAAACTTCTAAAATCTAAACCAAAATAAACCTTTCTTCTTATAAACTATCTCAGGTATTTTGTCATAGCAATGGAAAGCTAACACAAGATCAGGCTCACTCCCTTCTCAGGACATTGGTACTTGCTGTTCCTTTTTTCCTTCATTTTCTGCCCAAGGCCACACTGTGGGAAAGTTGGCTGGGCTGGATTTGATCCTAGTTCTCTTCCTTTCTCCCTCCCTCCCTCCCTCTCTCTCCCTTTCCCTCTCTCTCTCTTTTTCTTTCTCTTTCTTTCTTTCTTTCTTTCTTTCTTTCTTTCTTTCTTTCTTTCTTTCTTTCTTTCTTTCTTTCTTTCTCTCTCTCTCTCTCTCTCTCTCTCTCTCTCTCTCTCTCTCCCTCTCTCTCTCTCTTTCTTCTTTCTTTCTAATGGGGTATTGATTTGCAGTTTAGCCTGGCCCTGAGCTCACTATGTAGCCCAAGCAAGCCCTGAACTCACAGCAATCCTCCTGCCTCTGCCTTCTGAGTGCTGGGATTAAAGATGTGAGCCATCACACCTGGCATTGTGGTGTGTGGTACTGATTGCTGATGGGTGTGAGTTACCACACCCAGCATTGTGGTATGTGGTTACCAGGGATCCAACTCGGGACCTTGTGTTTGCAAGGCAGATACCAGAACCACGGAGCTAAATCCCTGGCCTACTCTGTCTCTTTCTACTACTTTTGCGAGTAGTTAACTCCTTTTTCATCACATCTCTGTTCAAATGTCACCTCTGAGAGGGGACTTCCCTGACCACATGGTACATGCTACCCACCTTATCTCATTGCGTTATTTTATTTCCTTTGTAGTATGTTATCTGCTGAGAAACTACTACAAATTTATTAGAATGTGGGTTTGTTGTTTCTCTGTTCCCATTAGGTGATATTCCCCCTGAAGGGGGAGAGTCTCTCATTTCCTCCTGTGTTCCCCTTGCCCAGTAATGTCCGCCAGGTGGCAGAATCCTACATGCTTGTTTGTTGACCTAATGAATAAATGACACAGATGGTTCAGACTTAGGAATACAGGACAAGCTCCCAGGAGCAGGGAGAGTGCATCCATCACTCTGGGAAGGAAGTCCTGGGCAGGCAACCTAAAGAGTTTTGAGACTGTCTTTCCTAGAGCATGCAATAGAGAGATTTCTCTCTTTTCCTGAAAATCAGGGGGGCAGTAAGATCTATGATGATGGAGACAAAGACCTGTCACTACATGGGTCAATTTTTTTGAGGATAAAGTGTCAGAGAAAAGCATCCTAGCTTTCGTGGGAAAGAAAGACCAGGTAGGTCTGAGGACCACAGGCATACGAGCCAGCAGGAGGCCACAGAAGTGTCCAGTGGGACATTATCATGATGTCCTGGGATTGTCTGATTGCTCATTGCGCTGAACAACCCACAGGAACCTGGGACACATAGCCTTGATGGGTGGCTCATGCACCTACTGCTCCGAAAGTGATTCCTCCCTCCCTCACCTGGGGATGCTGAGATACATCCTCAACTCTTTGTGTTTTAATTTTGAGGAGTCTTGCTAGTCACTGTGTTGTCCAGGCTGGGCTTGAACTTGTGTTCATTCTGCCTCTGTGCCTCCAGAGCACTAGAAGGATACATGTCACCCCTGTCCAGGCTGTCTCCCTGACAGCTTAAGAGCTTTTCCTTCCTGGGGGGATTTGCAGACCCCTAGAACCTTGACTGTTCTTGAGCTGGTCATTTATTTGAGTCCATTTATTTGAGTCCATTTGAAGATGTACAGAGCAAGATGTGTCTACAGAGAGAGATTTAAATGGAAGAGTTCAAGGAAAATTAGAGTAAGATGAAGTATAAGTGTAAAAGTCATAGCACACAGCCTCATTGTGTTTTAACTGTTGTGTGTATAGAGGCTTTTTTTTCTGAGTCTAACTAGCCTGCATCAAACAGAGTGCATTGGTACAGGCTCATATTTCTGGCTCCTCCCCTCTTTTTAAGTCCTCAGAGTTAGAGCTGACCAGTTGTTGCAGTCAGTTCCCTTGAAGACAGAGCAGATTTCTGACTGTACTGATGGAAATTTCCGGCGTGTTCTTTCTATGCTAGGTTATAACAGCTGGAGTTGGCCTCTAACCCAACCTCATCTGTTCAAGCTTGAACTGAAGTTTGAGAATGCCAGGGGAGGAGGCAGGGCGGGGAAAGGGAGGCAGATCTGTTCAAGGAGACAGAAAAGAATCAGAAAGATCTGCACCTGGGTATTGTCTCAGGCATGTCTTGCTGCTCCATAAAGATTTTCCTAATGCAGAGTTGGGTGATTGGCCAGAGTGTATATTGCAAGACAGAATTCAGATATGGTTCCTCTTGTCTGAGTGAGGGTGGCATTTATTATCTTGCTGTGTGGTTTCCAGGAAAGCGCATTCTGTTAAAACAAGCTCCAGGATATTGATGTTCTCAGTTTTGATTGAGTGTCTTGTTATTTATCGACCATCTGGGGTTTCCCTCCTTTGGTTTTTGAATTATTGATATTTAAAGATTTCACTTGATAAAAATTGGAGGATTTGGACTGCTGCCTTTGGAGAACTGTGAGGATATCACCGACTTCCATATGACAGATTTTATCTGTTCATGTGTCAGTGGAAGGTGTATAAAAATATTCCCTGTAAGTACTGGGTTGGTACCCTCCAAAACATATGATTAAGGTAATTGTTGAATTGAAGTGTGACTACAGGTTGTCTTTGCTTGACACTTAGCCTTGAGAAATAGGGGACGCTTAGGCTGGGAAGGGCCAGACTACTACAATCGATTTATTTAATGTATCAGTAAATTTTTAGATTGGAAGAGACAGATGGAGTGGTTGGCCTTCTGTTTTACCAAGTAGGTGCTTTTCTGCCTGCCTGCCCCCCTCCACTCCTTTCCGCTTCCCCCCTTCCTTTATTCCTTCCTACTCCCCTTCCTTCTTTCCATTTTCCCTTTCTTCCTTCTCCTCTCTCTTCTTTATTTAGTGATACTGAGGATTTGATCTAGTACAGGGAACTTTGCACCGAGCTACATCCCCAGCACTTTTTATTTTGAGACAATATCTCATTAAATTGCTAAATTTCCCAGGCTAGGTGCAAATTTGTGGTCTTCCTGCCTCAGCCTCCCAGAGTGCTGGGAATTGTGCACCACTGTGCCTGGCTCCAGTAGCTACTCTCTCTCTCTCTCTCTCTATTTCTCTCTCTCTCTCTCTTTCAGACAGGATCTCACTTTGTAGTTCATGCTAGCCCTGAGCTCACTGTGTAGCCCAGGCAAACCTTGAACTCAGCAATCCTCTTGCCTCTGCCTCCCGAGTGCTGGGAATGCAGGCATGAGTCACTATGCTCTGTACTGTTGTATGTAGTTATCAGGGGTCGAACTCAGGACTTTGTGCTTTCACAGCAGATGCTGGAACCACTGAGCTAAATCCCCAGCCCCTCTTTTCTTATTATAATATTATTTCTTGCTGCCAATAAAACCAGAAGCCAAGGACTGCATTTGTGTGTTATCTTAAAACCTTTCTTTTTGTGGCATGTCTGTGAGGAATGCTGTCCTCTTTCAAGGTGCCAGGGCTTCTGAGACAAAGAAGCAATAGGTCACAACCCCTAGTCTGAACCCAGTGTCCTCTGGTCTTTAAAAGAGATCACAAAGTTCAGATGGTACACCTGCTCTGAAACTGCACACAGTCTTTGCAAAATGATAAGCCACCAAAGCAGAAAAACAAACCCCAGAGACTTTCTGTTGCAGTGTAGAAATGCCCTGCTGTCTGGCTGTGACAAGTGAAAGCAGAATAGGTTAAGTGTTCTATCCTAAGATACAGGAAGACACGAAAGAGGATGGGAGAGAGTGCGGAGGAAGCAGGGAAGATCACTCCCCGCACCGGCCCTGGTGCCTGGAAACCTTTGCTTGCTTTCCTGGGTTTGGGATCTGTCCTGCAGCAGGTTGCAATGGAGATGAATCACCAGAGGAGCCCGTTGCTTGGCTTCTCCACCCTGAGGCCAGACCCTGGAGACTACTGCACTCAGAGCTGTCGAGCAGCTCTGGAGGCACGGCCTGGGCCTGTGGATGTGCCTTGGCATTTGTCCTGGGCTGGGCTGAAAGTGTCACCAGGGCTTCAGGAGAATTGCGGATGGTGTGTAAGAGCTCGGGCTTCAGGAGCCTCCAGTCCCCTGAGAACCCTGGGAGTCTAGGCAGGGGTGTGTCAGTGTGATAAAGGGGAGGGTTTGGGGCTGGGTTGGGTCAGAGGCTCAGGCTTCGATTCTGCCTGTGTTGCTTCCTGTGGGACCAAATGTCTCCAAAGGCTGTTTGTTTCTCTGCAGAATGGGTCTCTGGAGTTCTGTGTCTCTGACTCTAACACCATGGAAAGTACCAAACCCTAAATATACCGTGGTTTTTCCCATATATATGTACTACTTCTGATAAAAGTTAATTAGCACAATAAGAGATTAGCAACAATAGCTAGTAATAGAGCAATTATGATATACTTTAATAGCAGTCACATGATTACAGCTTCTGTTTCTGGGAAATGTCTTATTTCTTCATTGTACTCTAATAATATTTTCAGACCAAAGTTGACCATAGAAATTGAAACCAGGGATAAGAGAACAATTGCCACAGACTCCACAGGGATAGGATTTAAAAACAGCCTTCTGCCCCACTGGTCCCTGTCAAAGTCTCTTTCCCTGCTATCCACAAGAAGCCCACTTATGAGTGGTCCCTCAAGAGTCCCCAACACAGGCACAGGGGGAGGCTCTTTAAAAAAAAAAAAAAAGCCAGGTGTGGTGGCTCACACCTGTAATCCCAGCACTCGGGAGGCAGAGACAGGAGGATTGCTGAGTTCAAGGCTTGCCTGGGCTACATAGTGAGCTTAGGGCCAGCCTGAACTACAAAGCAAGACCCTGTCTCCAAAAAATAAATAAGTAAGTAAGTAAAAGTAAGTAAGTAAGTAAGTAAATAATAAAGTGTTTCTGGGCCGGGGATTTAACTCAGTGGTTCTTGCATCTGCCTGGCAAGTGCAAGGTCCTGAGTTCGATCTCTGGTACCACATATCATACATACCACAGTGCCAGGCATGGTGGGTCACACCTGTAAACCCAGCACTTGGAAGGCAGAGGCAGGAGGATTGCTGAATTCGAGGCTTTCCTGGGCTACATAGTGAGTTCAGGTCCAGTCTGAACTACAAAGTGAAACTCTCCCTTAAAAAAGGAAAACTAAAAAAAGAAAAAGAAAAAAATTGTTTCTGAGACATGGTCTCACTATATAGTCTAGGGTTGCTTTAAATTCACTGTGTAGCTCTAGCTGGCCTTGAAATTGTGATCTTCCTGCCTCAGCCTCTTGAAAAAGAAGACAAAATGTAGCATTGGTAAATATGCATAGTATATAGATGAGAAATTTTTTTGCTGCTATTCTATTCTCTTTACCTTTTAAGTTTCAAAATTTCAGAATGAACAATGAATTTTCACATATGTACATAATGGAATACTACGTAATCATTAAAAGAGGGAAGAAAATGTATGTGACAAATGGCTGTGATGTATTTATGTATTATGAAGCAGAGGCATCATGGGTAACTTTTTTCTTTCTTTTTTGTCTTCTGAATGTTGTAATTAAATATATAAGAACAGTTTGATCCCTGGTACCACCAAAAAAAAAAAATATATATATATATGAACAACGGTGGGTCCCATTGTTCGTTAATAGCTACTATTAAAAGCTTACTGCTCGGACAGATGTATACCCTTGTTCATAGCAGCTCAGTTCATGATAGCTCAGTCTTGGAAACAACCCAAATGTCCATCAACTGGAGACTGGATAAAGAAGATGTGGTTTTTAAAAAATAAAATGGAGTATTACTCTGCCATAAAGAATGACAAGATCGATCCATTTAGGTGCAAATGGAGACACCTGGAGGATATACTAGTAAGTGAAATCAATAGATCACAGATAGACAACTTCTGGATCTTCTCTTTGGCATGAACACCTGTAGATGCAAATGAGCTCTAGAAAGTAGGACAGCTTCTATAGAGTGGAATATTTCTATAGGAAACTTGGTGTGGGAATGTGATGAGGGGAAGGAATAAATATGATACAGAAAGAAAATAAAAGAGCATGTATAAAGGGGGGAGGAGGTGTGGGTGGGTAGGGATATGGGTAAAAATGATAATTGACTTGTGTCATATACTGGTACAAATTCCCCAATGTTATATGTGATTTTGAGATGTATATAAATTGTACCAATGAATAATTCAATTAAAAAAAAAGCTTACTGCTTGTCCAGTTAAGTGCTGGACTGGCTCACTTCTGCCTTAACCCTGTATTACAGTCAATCACCCCAAGGACCTGCCCAAGACTAGGCCCCTCCTGTCCACCTTCTGTGTTACGCTTCCTGCTGTCTGTGGTCCTTGAAAATGGTGCCAGCTGCTCCTAGCCTACAAACGCCACTGCTGACCCAGCTAGTCCTTGGGAAGACAGCTGGCCACCCTTGTGCCATTTGTCCCAAAGCACAGATGACCCTGCCCTGGTTACTCATAGCACATCTGGAACTGGGTGTGGTATGAGGTCAGCAGGTTTCTGCCCCAGGGACCACATGGAGTCAGGCTCAGATCCCTTTCGTAGTTTTTATCTGACAGCAGGATGGGCTACACCATTCACGGGGCCAAGTACAAGATAAGAAGATGGGGCTTCTTAAAAATTTACCAAGACTTTCAGGTTAGCTGCTGCAGCAATTAGGCCAGGTGTGGGCCCTTCTGAGTGTATGTCCTGTGTGCCTGTGCAGCTTCCACGGCCCTGAAGATGGCTTTCAGCCCTAGTTCTCGGCTTCTTTTTGTAGCCTTAGGCTGCTTGTGCCCCTGATGCTTGACTTGAAAAAATCCAGGCACCTCTGTAATAGCTGATCTGGTCCCAAAGACCAGAAGAAGGGCTTCCTGTGTTTGCAGCCCAAGCTCAGCCTTTGGGTTCTCATTCTCTGCCCCAAACCAGCTCCTTCTCCAACAGCTGGACAACCTGTTTCTTTTGGGGTAACTTCTAGTTCTAGCCATATGCTGAGATCAGGCTCCAAAGCCCCAGGGGGCCATTTGCTTCACAGGTTGACATCAATGTATTTTCTAAGTCTAATAATTAATAAGCTAAATCCAATTCTTCTGTCTTAAGTGACAGCTCATGTGAGACACAAATAGCCTAGTTAAGGTTGGACAGTGATCATTTTAATTATTTCTTTTTCAGGGACTGCCACTAAATATTTAAAATTTTTAAGATGCAGCCTTTTCCAGTAGGGACCACCAATGCTTTTGCATGACTAGACTACAGCCATCACCCTCCCTCCCCTCCCCATTTCCTTTTAACTCCTTCCTCTTTCATTCTTGAGCCACAGGGCTGGGGTGTGTCCTTTGGGGGTGGCATATGTCTCAAATATGCCATTCATTTTAGTCTATTCAACAGCCACAGTAATTGGCCCAGGGATGGTCTTGTGACAGTTTCAACTTCTGTGGCGATTGGTTCAGAGAGGAGCAGAGACCATTTCAGTTTCCAATGAGTGTTAGTTCTAGGACTTTAGTTGAAATTAGGTGCTATAAGGCCATGATCCCAGAGGTACTGGTAATAATGAGAATCTATCTACTTATGAATCAAACTAGCTGGAGGGAAGACTATTGAAGGACAGACAGAATGAGACTGAAGTCATCGTTTGAACCCATGAATCCAATTACACAGGACATCAGCAGCACCTCTATACTTCTCAAGGAGACGAGACCAGGGGTTACTTAGAACAACAAAGAACATGGAGTTGGTTAATGGCAGAGGCAGGACAAAGGCCTGGATCTAATGACATTACTAGTGTAGTTAGTTCTCTCTCTTTGCTACTGAGTTGACTCCTCTAAGAAAATCAGGAAGCTGGGCAGGGAGGAGTCCAGGTGCCGGGCCAGACAGGGACTGGTCAGTGTAAGGAGTGGACAGGGCAGATGGTGGTGAGGACAGCTGGTGAATAAGGCAGGTGGAGATTAGCAAAGCTGATGGACAGGACAGGGAAGTTCAGAGCAGAGTGTGATCAGGGACTCTGCTGGGTTCCTCATGTGCTCCTGGTGCTGTCTGGTGGAGACCTGGCTCAAGGTGTGGAGGAGTGAGGGCTCCTAGCATGACCATAGAGGTCACTTGGCTTCTGCCTTTGTTTTTCTGAAAAGTCTCTTCACCAGGTATGGTAGCACATGTCTGTAATCTCAGTATGGTAGGAGGCTGAAGCAGGAGGATTGCACATTCTAGCTTAAGGTGGAACTGCAAGTTCTAGCCTAGCCTATTTTAAGCAATTTAGTGAGATGATGTTACAAAATGTGCTGGGGATGTAGCCTGGGCTTACAGTTCAGTACTGGAGTGAAGAGAAGAAACCAATAACAAAGGAAGAGTTCTCTTTGTGGACGAAAGGATCAGGGCACTGGTGTTTTTGAGTTTGGTTGGATGTTTCTCAGATCTATGGAGATTGCAGAGAGAGGCACCAGCTCTGTTTCTACGCAGTGGACTCCACCAAGTTTGGGTCATGGATCCTTGCTCTAGACATTTCTTGGAAATGGTGGAGAAACTCTTTCCCTTCTCACCTGTGTGCATCAAGGGGCCTTGACCTGGGGACCCAGAGTCATTCATGATCTTCAGGAAGCCCCTGCCCTCTCACTCTGCTGACCTTCCCAGGTAGCCCCTCATGGACTTGACCTCACAGGTGGGTTCTAGGGAGCCTCGGGTTAGTTGACCCAACACTTAGCAGCTTCAGGGAGCTGTGGGCCCTTGAGATGTCCTAAGAGCCAGGCTCTTACCATTTGACACAGGTCCTTGACATTTAGGGAGTCTTTGTGTGTCACATGGGCTGAGGTTAGATGTGACCTGGTTCATCTGTCCCTGAGTGTCTCCTCCAATCTGCCAGCTGCCGAGCTCAGCTTCTTTAGGGTAGGAGATGGATCTTGGTCCTGTTAATGTCTGCTGAGTTTGTTCTCAGTCAGAAGCATCAGATTTCCACAGGGGCATGTGGAGTGTGGTTATGGTGTGATAGCGCCACAACCTCCAGCAGCACACTTTCTCTTCCATGCTTCTCGGACTTGAAAGCTGAGTCTCTAAGACCCAGACATAGCTCTGAATGAAATGAAGTCTAAGAATGAGTTGATGACTCTGGGAGGGACTGCAGGTGGTTTCTGGAGAGGGAGCACACCCCCTCTCATACCCAGGTCAAATCCAGAACATTCTTAAACTGAAAAGCAAGAGGGTCCTTAAAGGGTGACAGGAAATACAGATGGGGAGACTGGAATGGCCACCACTGCAAATCACGTTTAAATACAACTGAGGAAGGCGGGGACCAGGTGGGGCACACTCGGGTAAAAAGGCCCAATGGGACTGCAGACCAAGGTTGTCCTCCTAGTGTAGCCAGCTCTAACACAGATCAGCCTGAGGGCATCAGACTCTGAGCCCTGCCTGTCTCCTTTCCTCTGGAATTCATGGTTAGCAAACAGTCCTTTGATTATAGTATGACTTTTCAAGTAGAGCACTTCAGAAGTCATGTGAGTTCGATGAACACACATTTGCCCAGAGTTTGTGTTAATCTTGGGTGAGTGAGCAGAACTGGAAGCCACACGTTGGCCTATTGTCCACGCCCTAAAGTAATGACAGTGTGTGACCTTCACGAAGCCCCTGCCCTTCTCACTCTGCTGACAAGTTTTAAAAATTCCTTGTGTGTCACTTTGGTCCTTTGTAAAATGCAATTAAAATAGGGTTGTTGTAGGATTACATAATTTAATAGGTAATAGTACTTAAAGCAGTTCCCAGGGTATAAGTACCATATAGAGTTTGCTATAATTATTTGGATTTTCATATTAGGTGTGACTTTTGGGAAATATCTATTTTTTCCCATCTGGTCTCTATTTGCCATTTATAATATGAAATTAATAATAACATCTACTGGAAAAAGCATGTGGTAGGTATAAAGTGTCATATCATGTATGAAAGACTTTTTTTTGTAAACTGCAAAATGCTGCAAAAATCAACCATTTGTAGACATGATTTTAATTCTACCAAGTTCCTAAGTTAAGAAGCTCAGAGAGGAAGAGCCAGAGAAGGAGGACAAATCTGTGTGCTAAAGTCTGAGACAAGAGGGGATTTGAGATCCTCTCGAGGGACCATGTCTCATCAGGATTGAGACTGTTCCAGCAGGTTTATGCCCTGGCCAGGGTCACACAGTCTCTCAGTGTGAGCTTAGGGGCAGGGTGGAAGAGACAAGGGCCACCAGCTACTGAATATCCCCTGGGAGTACTTCTCTGGTCACAACAGATCTGCTTTCCCATAATCAGCTGCTATGGAATGGTGGGGATGCAAAATCCAAACAGAACAGGGAGATAGAAGAGGAGGGAAAAGGTTTGGGGTTCTTTGCTTTTTAAAGGGCTACAACAAAAGATGAGGAGCAAGAGAATTTGAATACATGATTACTGGACCTGCCTACAGTTTGGGGGAGGAAGGGTGTGTGTGTGTGTGTGTGTGTGTGTGTGTAGTGTGTGCACATGTGTATTTGTGCACTGTGATCATGGCAGAGCACTAGGAAGCAAGAGGAAATGTGACTCAAACACACCAGGTTCAAGACACCTGAAAGCACGCCAGGGGCATTTGCAGAAGCCCAGATTATTAAATAACCTCCTCTGTGATGGATGAAAATTGTCTGCTAATAATCAGACATACAAATAAGAAAGGAGGGAGCAGTCTTTGGCACCAAGCTTCGGGAATCGGCTAGGCAAATCTTTAGCACAGCACTTATGTTCTTTATTTTGGCTGCACCTTTTGTACCTCGCTACCTTCAGGATCAGACCGAGGCATGAGCAGCTCTGATGAGTGCGATCACTTGGGGGTTGGGGTTTCCGGATCCGCTGTTTGTTGCTGGCTCAGTTCCCTTGCTTGGTCCAGAGACCACTGGTTGGCACATCAGAGAATGCTCCAGGGCTGGCCCCAGGGGGGACCACAGTCTCTCACTGCCTGTGAATTGGCAAAAGAGCTTCGATCTCTAGTTTCATCTGCATGGCTAGGGATTGTTGCCTGAGAAAGGCAAGGAAGGAAGCAGGGAGCTGTTGGCATACATTTAGAGCCCCTTCAAGTATATTTCAACAAGCTCTGGCTTGGATCTCTCTTCTGGCTGTTTATCCCAGCAGGGCAGTGTTTCCGGCCCCAACAGAGCAGGAAGTCCAAGCCTCTCCCCAGAACAGCTTGTAAGGGAAAACATTAGCTTTCAACTCAGTGAGTCTCAGACATTTTCTCACAAAATACCCTAGGGAGTCCAAATTGAAGGACAGAGTGGTCAGGGAAGGAGAGCCTGAGGACTTTGGAAAATGTCTGAAATGCTGGGCTGAGTCGCCATCATTTCCTGCTGCAGTTAATCCCAGAGAACCAGCCAGTTCCTCTGCTCAGAGCAGCTGGGAACTGGGCAGGGCTGGCCACTTAGTCCAAGAAGTCCCAGATGGCCCCATCCTCACAGTGATGTCATATACGCTTCGTTTATTTATCCATAGCCTTCAGAGCAAGTGTGAGAAGGAAACAAGCAAATGGAAACATTACACGGGGAGAAGCTAGCTGCACTGGGCTTTCTAGTTGGTTTCTGAGCTGAAGATGGAAACAATCAAGCCATAACTGTAGCTTTGAATGTAAAAGCTCTTCCCTTCCAGGGTGTACATTTGGCCATAGGTTTGGATTTTGGAGTCCAGCACTGTAGCCCATGTAAAACAGAATGGAGGATATGGTCTTTTGCTCGTTTATTTGTCCCTAATTCATAAATGTTCTTCGGCAGGGAGGAACAAAGGTACCACTTCCAGACCTTTTTCTAGGATCCGGGTGGGGGAGGGGAGACTGCGATGGGGGATGGAGGCTGGCTGGTGTGCGCAATTCTGTTTCTCTTCGAGGCCATAAACGTCAGAACATTTCAAATGGAGGCCATGAGCGACCTTTTCTTCTTGAGTCTGCCCGTTGCATTTTCCTGCGCTTTTCTCAGGGTATTTCAGAGATGGTCTATACCGTATCGTAGCAATTGGTGTGTGCCTTATGGGCCACAAGCTTGCTAAAGGAGGGAACAGCTCTGGGTCTGTTCTCTATAATACCCAACATAATCGCTTACGATTTGGAAATGCTCACTTGGTGTTTGCTGAATGAATAGGTGAGACGGGTGGGATGTGGAGAGATGTAGTGATCCCAAGGGCAACAGTAGAAGATGGAAGTGAGGGACAAATTCAAAGGCGGAGGTGGGGAGTATGAGAAAGTTTCCCCACTTGCTTTGGCCCTTCGCCTATAGGAAGTGTTGCAGCAGGCTCAGAAGACAAGGGAACGCTTTGGAAGACAGACTCCTTTTGCCTTTGTCACTAATTCTCTTTTGTTCAAGAAGGTCCAAACCTTGGATCCATGGGTGGACAACTGATGTTTTCTGACCCCTGGTCTGTTTCAGATGCTGCAGAGGAAACTGACTCTGTGGACAAGCTGGACTGTGGGTACTTATCAAAATGCTTAGGAAGAAAGCACTGGACCTGAAGTCCCCTTGTCTTGACTCACTGCATCCTGGGAAAGAAAAATCTTGCCCTGTGTGTTCATTTCCCTAGAACTCAAGGTCAGACCTGGCACAACAAGGACCCAAACATGGGCTGGTCCTGAACTCCAAATTGGCATTGCTACCCTGGGTGGCTCCTGAGACTGCACTGGTAACAAAGGCAGGACAGAAAGTTCTCTGAGGAAAAGAACAGCACAGTTGTTCAGGTTTTAAATTATTCAGTTACATCAGATATTCAGATTTGTCAGAACAACAGCAACTCTTTAAAAGCTCCCAGCGTGGGATGAGTGATCTGAATGTTTCCCTGTAGCTTTCAGGATCAAACCCACACTCTGGGAATCTCCTACGAGTTACTCAGGGTCCTCTGGGTCAAGCTCCGACTCTTGGGATGAGCTAAAGTACAAGTGCCATCCCATACCAGTGAGCTTTGGCATCTACTCTTCATGTAAGTGGATTTTAATGGGAGGTTTCACTGTGCCACATACTTTACCTCCCTGAGAAAGGAAACAATCATCTTGGAAGTCATGGTCAAGATGTTCTCATGGAAGCCATGTGTTTTGGAGACCTAATTTCTATAGAACTTAGCCTGTGAAATACGTGTGCCTTTGAGGTGTCTGTGTGTAAAACCCTTCTTTCTCATGCAGCTTTACCTTTTTAACTGAGACCAAGTGTAACACTTGCTGAAGTTGCTTTAGAGCCAAAGATGTGCCTAATGACAACCATCATTTATTAAATGTCTCCTGTTTCCCAGATATTACATAAGTGATTAACATTGTGTTATCTAATATCATCACTCAAAGAACAGTGAGCCAGGTATTGGTCTGCCCATTTTCCTAGCTTGAGAAAAGCAAAGTTTGCAGACATTGTTCAAAGTCAGAGCAAGGTCTAAATGATTCCAGGCCTCAGGTTTCTTTTTATCATAGTACATTGCTTCTTCAGTGGCAATGTTGTAGGGTGATCCTGCATAAAATCTGACTGCCCTATCAAAACCCCAAAGGGCACTTCTTCCTCTGTGGAGGTGAAGGGGGAAGGATGAGGAGGGAATGGAGACCTTTCTGGGAAACTGTCAAGAGTTTTTATCCTGGCAATATTATACTTTGTGTTCACCAGTTCAGTGTGTCATGAGCTATCAGAGGGTTCACTTAAGATTATTTTTTAGGGCCGGAGGGTTAGCTCAGTGGTTCCAGCACCTGCCTCGTAAGCGCAAGGTCCTGAGTTTGATCCCCGGAAACCACATATAATGCTGGGCGTGGAGACTCATGCCCACCAACAATCAATACCACAGACCACAGTGCCGGGCGTGGTGGCTCACGCCTGTAATCCCAGCACTCAGGAGGCAGAGACAGGAGGATTGCTGATTTCGCAGCGGCTTGCCTGGGCACCATAGTGAGCTCAGGGCCAGCCTGAACTACAAAGCGAGACCCTGTCTCA